>JAQGBY010000867.1:0-35685 GCA_034698785.1 Mycogona germanica
TAGCGAATTATGATGGTGTACTTACGGTATGTTCATTTTTATGCGATTTCATTGAGCCGTTCGGCAAAAAGTCTCTGAAAACGAAAATCCACTTCTTAGTTTTATAGTATAGGATCTCGTCTCAAAGAAGTTGTCAAGATTTAAGCGATCTTTTTAAGGCGCGGGAGACCGGAGCGTGCTCCGCTCCCATGCGACCAACGCTCCTACGATCATTTACATTTACATATAAAATCAAAAGATCCACATCTAAGGAACTTTAACCGCAACACAATTGGTGTCTCACCAATGCGACGGTTTTTTCGGTCCTATGCGACGAAGATCGGTTCCTCAGGAGTCTATCTTGGGTGTCAATCAAGCTATTGGCTGCCAAAAATTGACAAAAGCGTCGACCGCTTTTGAGGTTTCTTCATTTGTTCAATTGTATAACATTCCCCCACCACAAGTCTTTCGAGTTCATTCGAAAAATTCATATTAATTCGTTTTTTTTTAAATCTTAAAACATGAGCTGTGTCTCGAAAACTTCCCCGTCAACATGTCACGCAAGAGCTAACCACAAAATGAGATGTCAGCATTGGAAAAATAAAACGTAAAAACGACAAACCAAACGCTGTAAATTACAAAATAAATTGTAAAAGTGTCATGTTCGGAAATTTCGGTGAGCATCACTTTCTCGAGTTCGGCCGTGTGTGTGTGTGTACACTTCGTGCGCCGTGCTTTGACAGCTCCAATGGTTTTGGGACGGAGAGGACGCTGCGTTGTCAGACTGTGCCGCCGGTCTTAGTGACATAAATCAGTTAAGATATACTGGTTAGACGGACGACCAATATTACCAATGTAAAAAAAGGGACTGGGACTCAGGTCGGGCTCGTATACCGAAATACAGAGAGAGCATTCACTCGTTCTGACCATCAAACAAAATGGTTACGATGCCGCTTTGTCCGGAGTTCGCGTTTCCAGATTTAATTTAATAGTTATTTTTTACCCCGTTCGGTGGATATCATCTTGTTTTCGACTCAGCACCTGCAATATATTCACATTCTTTGCATGCACTTTAAGGGGAGCTCAGTCAGTGGAAGCGTTTCAGATCACCGCGTTCACTAATTTGCTCCAGTTATCTAGGACTTATTTTTTGGTTAAAAAGTTGATGATTAATCGATTGATTGTAATTAATTTTTAGTTAAAAAGGTGAAATCGAATGCGTTTGATCAGTTGAAAACGAGATCATTGACTTCGGCGAGAGGTCCGCTCAACGAGCCAAGTGCTGTCTCGGTGAGTGTGCCTTGAAGCGCGACCGCAGCGCCAATTTAATGTAATAGCGGCGAGCGCAACTGGTCCGTGTGATTTATTCCATTTTCTTTTTCCATTAAAATAATGGCCCGAGTCTCGGATTCGGTCGAGAGGCGGAACTGATCTGAAAAGGATACAGAGATCTCAGATCTGTGTTGATAGGGAACGAAGTGAGGGGGGGAAAATTTACAATTTCAGTCAAAATGATATGTTTGTGCTGGTTACTGGAAAGGGGAGGGGGTGGTGGGGAGGAGGAACTGAGACGTTCTATTATTTTTTCTTATGATTTTAACTATTTTCTTTGTGGGATAGACCTCATGTTTTATGCTTTTGTTTACAAATACGAAAATCACTAATGCCCAACATTGTGCGGTCGGTTACTTTGTTGTTTTTTTTTCCTGATAAAAAAATAAAAAATAATTATTATGTCGTCTTCGGACTTAAGGTTGTAGATAGATTTGCGATGAGCGCTCGCTAAACGTGCTCTCCGAAAAAAGAGGGGGTTTGAATTTTGAAACTTGAATTTTTGCAAGCAAATTGCTTTAGGAACACGGATTTGCATGGATTTACATTTTGACATCAGAGGTGTCGAGTGATAGAGGATAGCATGTTTTCGTGGCTCGTGATCGCGATTTCGATTCCGGCCCGACATCTTCAGAATTTTTCTGCCGAAAGGAATTCCTTCGCACGCCTTCCTTCGGAATGGAAGTAAAACCGTGGAACCCGTGTCTGTACGATTTCAGGTACACGTTAAAGATCCCTACCTAGGTAGCTTATACTAAGCCTGGGCTAGGCAAAATTATTCCAGGTCGCCTCCTGGGGGGGGGGGTTATGGCGAACACGCTGTTGAACCTCCTTAACATATATCTCAAGAAAGATTTTGACATCTTCTCATTTTTGTGTGGATGGCTCCTAATGGTCCATGTTTGATTTGGTCTTCCATAGTCGTTTGGTGTGGGGGTGGGGGTGAGCGTTGGTAAGGCCAGCTCCAAAAAAAAAAAAACGCGACTCCCTTCGCAAATGGTTGTTAAATATATGGCATTAGCGTTGGCCCCGAGGGCTCAAACCAATCGAGTCGAGTGATACAACTCGTTAAATATCGTCGGGCATAAAAATGTCAGCCTCAACTTGGACTCGGGGCAGAGAGGAGAGAGAGGCGGAGAGATTGTGAGATGATCGTTGGAGGTGGGCAGGCGGTTTGAGGGGGGGGAGATGGGGAGGCCTGTCCGGGACAGCCCCGTAAGACGAAAAAGCGCTAGAAGACGTGGACGGGACCTGAGAAACGGATCCTTGCACGACGAGACAGTAACTTGGGACATTTGACCATGTGACAGAGTCGTCGTAGGTGCAATGCTTTTTGGAAACTCAGATTATTTATGATGGATGCGCAATCTGATGAATCGGAATTTGGTATGAGTGAATGAATTGGCAGGCAAACAAAAAATGGTGAGGTGAGGACAATTCATGTACTATTTATTGGATGACGCCCTAAAAGGGGCGCGACATCCCGTCTCTTCCCAGGGCGTATGATTACGTAAGGGAAGCCCTGACCACGAACAGAGGGGAAGGTGGCGTGGGGCGGAGGTGGGGGTCGGAAATTCCCTCCCCCAAACTCTGGGGTCTGCGCCTGGGGAGGCGAGAAGGAGGATGTAGGGAGGTTGACGTCTTGGAGGAGATTCGAAAAATGTTAGTTAAACGCACGCCTAATGAGGTTCGGTTTTGCTCGACCAGGTAGAATGCGACGAGATGCAAGTGCTAGACACCGGAATGATACAGCTGTCGCACCTTGCAACCCGATCTAGCCGAACACGTTCAGTCTTTCAGCAGAATTTCTAGCAACGAAAATCGCCAATCTGGTGTCTTTAGAACGAATTCATCCGTATTTTGGGGGGTTTCTATCGTTATAAAATTGTTGAATTGGTAGGCCGTTTCTGTTCGATGGCCTCCGGACTCTGCTCCTTCGATTTGATACCGGAGAAGGACGAAAGACTGACAAAAAGACGTATGAGTCTGAGACGATGGTGCAGGAAAAATGTCGTGATAACGAACGATAGAGTTTTTTGGAGATGATGGCGATGGCAGTGACGAAGCAAACACAATAACAGAACTGCGCAATGTTGATGTAACAAATCTTTTGTTCGGTGGGTAGAAGAACCTTTCGTCGTTTTACCGTAATTTCATTTTCATTACCGGTCCCAGTTTTAGGAAGTACAGAGTTGATTCATGAGGTTCAGTCCACAGTGGATGTCCATTGGACGTCCACAACTTTAAGAATCGTCTCACTTATAAACCCAATTTAAAAAAATAAAGTAGTCTGTTCATTTTTTCGGTGTCTTCTGTTCTGTGAACCAATTGCATCAAAATTCAGGAAATGCTGTCCAGGAAAGGATTGCGGGTCTGACTGAGGATGACAAACCACATGCTGAGCTCATGTGTGTGTGTGGACTCATAACGGGGTCTCAGTATGATATATGTCAAAAATTATTTTTTGTTCTCAGAAATTTTTGCGACTGTCTCTCTTAGAGTAGCGATTTTGTTTTCCAATGCAAAAACTATGAGAGTCAGTCGGTCAAGAACTATGCATGGGAAAAACACGAATATTCCGAGAGAGAGAGAGAGAGATAGAGAACTGTGGCCAGTCGAAGGGAGAGAAACACGTTTGACATTCCTCGCCAACCACTGCCCTACTCCATCAACATGAGCGATGCAAGCCGGCGGCCATTTTTTCGGACAAAGACACCTGCGACATTTTCGGTCGATGCTGTTGGATGGAGAGAGAGGACTGACGGTTTGGTGGTGGTTGGAGGATGGAGGGGGGCGGAGGAGGGAGTGGTTGACCACACGCGTTTTTCGAGGCCATCTTTTATCACACCACCACCCCCTCTTATCGCCAACTCCTGCACTGGGTGGCGCGGGCTCCACAAAAAAAAAGAGACAAAAACGAGAAAGTCAATTAAATTAATAAGGTCTTCTTGGTGTGAGTGTTCAGTAACGGCCCCTTATTGCCGCTCACCCCGGCCTGCACCTATTTTGCCTCTTAAAGTGTCCTTAAATCGATATAGGTAACCCCGCATGCTTATACTATCCGAGCAAATTTGGGTGCCAGGCCTGGTGACAAAAACTGTTAAGGGAGAGGTTCCTTGTCGCGTAATGAAAAGCTCGTTGGATCAATATGTCCATTGATTGCGGATTCAATTTCCGACCATTATATCAGGATTTGTTTCGGGCAAGACCACTTAGTGTGCACGCCTATCGTGAGAATGGAATTGAAGCCGTGGACCTCTGTGCCTGTCGATAGCTAGTGCTGTGACCTAGGCTAGGCAAACTTACCAGATGGCTTCCTGGGAGTGGATGCGCAGGTAAGCCACCTAAACAAATGACCAGAAAAAAGGAATCTAGTCATGGCTTGTTTCAATCATTATGGAATTGTTGAATAGAGGAATTTCAGAACTCAAAAATATTATTTATGTTTTATCAAAATCTTTAATTATAACAAAAGCTACATGCAGGCAGAGATAGGCATGCCCCTTAACTCCGCCACAGCATGGGAAGAAGATCGTCTGGGTTATATTCATAAAAATGAGGGTTGTGGCCGGGACAGACCAGACGAAAAAGACGAACGAGAGTTGGCGATAACTCTTCTAATATAATATAATAATAGTGAACTATTATTTAAAACGAAGAAATTAAACTAGAAAACCGTGGGAACTGACGATAGAAAAGAAAATATAGATAGAAAAGTTATTTAAATAAAAGGGTGCTTCAGCACGTTTATCATCACTTTCTAGTTCGATTCTTTTATTTAGAAAATATATTGCCCAATCCTACAATATTTGTGCCATATTATTTTATTTTTCAAAAACTCTTACAAAAGACACTTTTCAAGGAAGGGTTAAAAAATGAGAGACGTCTTGGGTGCCGTTACAATAATGTTCTTTCCATGGGCAGCAGCAGCCTAAAAAATCCAGAATGCGTCTAACTTTTTATGCGATAGAAAATGTTGAAATCCGAGGGTGGAATACCACAAAGCCGAGCCAAGATGGCGGCAAGAACACCGAGATGGTTAAGCCTAATGACGCGGCTTATGCTTAGAAAGCTGACAAGACGAGACAAAATTGCATGGGTAAAAAGCGTGACTTTTATTGTCCGGAGCTAGTTTATGCATTCAATAACGAGAAGGCTTTTCTCAATGATTAGTTTGAATGTTCTGGGAATTTGCTATATATTTTTTGTGCCTCAAATATGACACATTTTAATTTACATTTCAGGCGATTGATTTCCCCAACCGACGCAGTATATAACTGCGTACTTTTGAGATTGAAAACGCGCCCTGGTTCCTCTGGTTGGTGTGAACACCTGGTCGTGGCGAGGCCATTCCTGTATAATAATCATGTTAGCCCATCTTTCCTCACCCCCACCTACCACCACCCGCACCACAACCCCACTACCCAACCTTCCGACACCCATCGGATCGTCCACGTCGTCACACACACACACAACACCACCACCAGCAGCCCCCCTCCCTCTCTCGTGTCTTGCTCTCCCAGTGGCCTGGGGGCGTAAGTCATTTAAAATACCTGCTTGTCGTATCCTCGGAAACAACGCATCGTCAACAATAACACGTACATACGTGGGCTTGTTTGCAGGGAGCAAGGGACGTTTGGGGTGGCGGGGGATGACCGGCTTTATTATGGGAGGAAACGTAGAAATGCTGTGGTGGCTCGTCATGATCATGGCGAGTGAAGGCCCGGTGGCCAAACAATTTAGTTGCTGTACATTTTGGTATCCATAAAGTTATTTTTAGATCTATAAGGATATTTTTAAGATCGGATAATAGTGGTGTTCTTGTTCTGGACACATCGCGCGTTTTGTTTCAATGTTTTAGTTATATGAGATTTTGCGTTTTACTATCGGCTTTGAACTAGTAATGGCTAGCTGGACAACCAAACTTTTATGTGTAAAAAGGTGACGTCAAAGCGGTCCAACCGCTAGAGTTTTATTCCTAAAATTTTATTTCCTAAATATTTCCTAAAATGTTATATTAATTTTATGGAAATTTGCTGTGTTCTGGCGGAATGGCCCTCTTTTTTCTTAAAATTAGAATCCAGAAAATCACAAACAAAATTATATTTTTGGCCAATTTTAAGAAATACTTGAAATACACTATATACATCTTGTATACTTAAATTCAATCGTATTAAATCGAATTAAAACCGAAAGCTCAAGTGGTTAGAGCACTGGACTGGCAATCCAGGGATCAGGTGTTCAAGACCCGGTCTGTTCGGAACTCTGTGTTTTTCGCAATTATCAGTTCAATTAACAATAATAGTAAAATATTAATTATCAAGACTGGTTCGCCAATCGTGTTCGTCTCTTTCGTTCGGTCTGTCCCGAAATTCATGTTCTCTATTAAATTAGATCATTTTTAAAATTATGTGACTTAATTCGATCAGTGTCAAGTAGATTGTGAAACAAATTTTTTCAAGCTTCTCTTTATCAGTTGATCGCACCCAATTTCGTACAACAAATCTCGTAACTGACATCTAATTAATTTAGGCTGTAGAAATATTTTTTACTTGTCTATCATTTAACGGCCGACCAGGAGAGAGTGACCTCTCATTTGAATATCGGAATGGAAATCAAAAATTAAAACACCTTATCCATTTTCAGAGCTAGCATAAGCTATAAATACATTGTGTGCCTTCTGGTGAAATTCCGGAGAATCAGTTTGTTCGTTTCAGTTATGAAAGGGCGATTAGCGGATTGGAATACAGTTGCATTACGACGTCATAAAGGTGCCATCTCAATACTACGAGCTACAAATTGGAATTTGGAGAACTCTGCGACACTAGGGGTGACAATTCCAAACCACCGCCACCTTACCTGATGTCAAAATGAGCGACACCTGGTGGTAATGCGCAGTCGCCACATCTCAGTTGCGCGATTCGACCGTTTGAAGGCGCGCAGATAAGGGCATGCACGGAGTCGCAGGTAGAGAAAAGGGAGGGGGTGAGGATAGGTGGAGGTAACGGGAAGAGGTTTATCCCGAGAAATGTAGGCGTCCCGAAAATCTTTATTGGCTTGGAGCCTGCAGCCAGGATCGAGTTAACAGGAACAGTGATGTATCGCTAAACGTATTCTGCTCCGTCGTGTAGACATAACCGTTTTCCCTCCTTCGCACTGTTAGGTTTTTTGCGGCGAGGGGACTTAAGGGGGCAACGCTTTCTCACACACTGAACACGCACAGCGGTCGTGGCCGAGAAGCGATATCACAGACACGTACACAGTAAATCAAGGTGTCTTAATTCAACATTGAGAAGCTGAATTATTCTTCAATTTCCAATTTATTTTCAGAAAACGTATAATTTATTTTACAGTTCAGTTTTTGCTTATTCAAGACACAAGCCGGTGGGGTGATGTCAATTGTTTGACTGTTGTTTATTGAGGGGGTGATGGTAGTTATGTTTGGCCACCTTGCGGCCCTCCTGCGGCCCCAGGCTACAGCATCGGTCAAGCGTAGTGCCCACTAGCGAAACAATAGATAAAGCACATTCCGAGTGAAACAGCAGTTTCGCCTCGCGGTTGGAGTAGTTCTGTGGTTTCCTAGGACTCAGACTCTCCTTAGGGGACGTTGTAAAGTGGGTGGCACTCCCCCTGATTTTTAATGGTGGGAAAACAAAAAGAGTTTTGCCTGGCCACGCATCCTTCTGAGATCCCAATTTGCAAGGGAGGTCTAAATCCTTTTTCTCGTCAAATAATAATTGAAAATTTGGACATTCCAGAAAAAGAGATGTGTGGTATTAGAGAATTGCTAGCTTTCTCACCGATTCAGCTCGGAAACTCTCTGTCCGCAAATGAACGGATATCAGAGAACTTCCGGTCAAAACTGATTTAACGAGCGTGTGAACTAAGGACCCACAATTTTTAATAAAACACCACCGGAGACTGAGACACGATTTGGCGACAGAAACACCTTCCGGTTTTCGCGGGCCGACATTGGTCAAAGTCGAAACAGAAAAGGGTAATTGCTTCCCGCTCCTCCGCCAACAACCGACTGGAATTACGACTCAATAGCTTTTCTAAACTATCGATAGTCTCGATAGTTTAAAACAGTGATGTTTTCTGACTAGTTGATCTCGAAAATGTGGAAAATCGATCAACAACTTGAAATAAAACACATGCAAAACTTACGACGTCAAGCTCATAACCATGGTCCAAAACAAAAAAGCTGATTTACCAAACCACATTTCCATTGTCATCAGGGTACGTTATATCTCTATATTACTTCGACGATGAAAACGTTATGAGTATATATATGATGTTGAGCATTGTCTTTTCGAAATCATGTCTTTGTGCATGAACTTACTGCCAGCGACGATACCTGGCTATTCCAATGGCGGAGTAAATGTTTTGAAAATGATTTGACATGTGTACTGAACAGTCCACTGGTAATGAGATAGGCAATCTGCCTTGTCAATTATTCGGAAACACTTCCCCCCCTCCAGTGGTACGCTATCCATGGCATGGTCACTCATGTACCGCCATTAAAATTGATGTTTTGCAACTCCAACATATCACTGCGCTTGTGCACCTTGAATCGTAGAGCGCCATCTATCGGCAAAAAATCTCCCTCATTATTGGTGTTTGTGCAGGAGCAAGAGTGAACCGCTAACAACCTGCCTAGGCCGAGTAATATACAGTACCCCATGTATTTTTAAGGGGGTAGTGGTAACGAATCAACCTTTGGCTAGTTGTGTCCGAAGGCTAGTTTGGCCCTAGGGCCCTGTGCGTTATAGGCAAGTGGGCATTTGACGCTAAACGGTAATTGTTTGCACCACCTCCTATATATCTGTGGGGTGACCCTGAATACCTCCCCTTAAACTCACTCTGCAAATTGTGTGCGAACCGGATTATTAGGTTTCCATTTTCACCTGCGTTGCAGTGGAAACAGTAAAATTATTTTGAAAAATTATTTTCAAGTCAAATTATCTATCGTGAAGTTGAAACGTCTGATCAAATGATGTTAACAAGAACAAGAACGTTAAGAACAAGAAAATGTATATTCCAGCATTTAGTGCAGTAATGGCAAAAAATGTAACAATCAATGTCAACCGCACTACAGGCGTTACGTCCCCTCATGGTGCTTTGGCACAATGCGAGGGGAACGACCAGTACCCCGGGATCGAAATTTTCGAGAGCCCGCGCCGGGAATCGAACCCGGGACCGCCGAGCCACAGTCAGTCGCTAAACCAACTGCGCCACTACGAGTCGTACTGAAGTTTCATGTTCGATTCCTGTTAAAGCGCTTGAGTAAACGATCCCGTTTAAAGTTATGTTTTGATTAAAAAAAATATTGTTAGTAGATTACATACTTGTGAATTGTGATGAGCACCGAGGTGCTTCAGCACTTTCAGAAAGTCTCTGGATTTTATCCCGTGGTCGATTAGACGAAAGCCTGCGCAAAGGAATCGATCTCAAAATTCCGAATTACATTTTTAATTTGTAGGAAAATTAATACCATGCGATGTACCAAAATGATACAAACAATTTTTCCGAACAATTTTGAAGAGGGGTGTGGATTTATTGGTCATGCCTAGGCCATTACAAATCCGGCCCCAGGTGTTAAATTAAATTGAAAGGTCGCGCAAGGAAACAAAAACCTCCGGTAGACGAAAGAGGAAGAAGAATCGACCGAACGCCAAAACCTAAACAATAGCTATTATTTTAACAGTGGATACGGTCTTATTATTCTGCTCCTCGCAATTGTGGTCTTAAATATACTGTTTAAGGGGGAGACGGGCGGTTAAGGGGGCCGGACAAGGGGGCACGAGTAGATGAGCAGCCATCGTCCAGCCTGCTGCCACGTCTACGTGTCCTCCTGAGATCCATCGTCACCCATGCCATTCTTAGCGTGTTTTTGGCAAATTGCGACAACCAATGACAGTTATTGGCGCCATCTTGAATATGGTATTCAGTAAGTACTAATACTTACAAAATTGACGTACGAATTATCTGGGAGACTAAATTTGGGGGCTTCTCGGCTTCTTCAGGCCTTGCGTCCTTCGAGGAGGGTTCACAATAACACTCAAGGTGGATAGAAAGTGAGAGAGGTCTCAAGAGTATTTGCATACCGATGCCTGCCAATTACAGAACAAAAAGCTCAGCATACAGACCACGGTTTTATTGCTACCTAACAATGTTCCGTTTGAGTTTGGCGAGAAAGTCCAACAATGGAACGGGCCTCTTGCCAAGCCGACGTTCAATAATTCAGGTCGTCGTGATACAGAGAGACTGACATTAGCCCCATTATATCGATTACCGAAAGTTATGTTTGAGAAACTTTCGAGATTTTCGGACCCCACCAAATATAATTGCGTGCGACTTACTCGAAGCCTAGTGACGGATCGTGTCGAGACTCTGTTGGTGGGGCCTGCCGCTGGAACTCTAGCAACCACTGCTGACATCCTCCAACGTCACTGTGCATACAGCAATGACTACCAATGGGAAATGAAGGGGCAGCAATTAAGCATTTTCCGATACAGACGTGTCCGCCTGCCAAATGCCGTGCGGCCCGTCGAGCCACAGAGGTTGCACAGTCCCGGGAAGCAGCCCGGTGAGGGCGAGAGAATTTTTCGCGGTGGGCAGAAGCAGATAAATCACAATTGTTATTTTATCTTTCGCGCATGTACATGTAGATTGAACTTGCAAAATGCAGTTTGTGTTATGAGCCAACACTCTTTTACCTTTACTTTTTTTCAAAGTTGATTGATGGCATACCGGTTCCTGCAACAAAGAAGTGTAAACTGTTAAAAACCAATATTGTTTTAAAAAAATAAACAGGATAGGAAAAGTCGGTTTATCAAGTCATTGATTGGTTTTTCCTAGTTACAATATGATTCCAAATAAATCAAGTGCACATTTACACGTGCACACAAACGAGATGTAATTAATTAATAGTTGCCTACTACCTTGCATAATCCCAACTGAATAAATATTTTCAAAAGAAAATAGTTTTTTTAAAATCATAATTGGTTGTTTCGAATGAATGAATCTCTTTTTTAAAAAATCGATGAGTTACAAAATAATTTCGATTTCGGCAAATTTTATTGATATAAAAAATATTGATATTGATATTTTATTTTATTGATAAATGCTCCAGTGTTTCACTGTAGCATTCATCAATATTTTTGGGCGTTTAGGAGTGTTTCATAGAAGCGCCATTTGCTGATATTCGTGTTGCGAATACTCGAAGGTGATAAGCAATGTGATCACAAATTCATAACTTGCCAATTTGAAGTTTCAAATCAATATCAAAAGTGGAGTTCATCAAATTCTATAATTACTCTTTTGGTTGTGGGGTACGCTCTGGGCGCGTTCGTAAATATTTGAAGCCCGAGGCTGGGCGCCTGACCGGGGCCCCCCGGGGCTTGCGTCTCGTCGTAAGAGGCCAATTTGGATGCCTTAAACCCCGCCATTAAATCACGCTCACGGCTCTGGCGTGTACGGCGCCGCGGGGGGTCGCGCCCCTAAATTCTTGGGTCGTTCCACGAGATTTATGAAGTATTCGCCTCATTTCGGCAACGCGCCCAGGACGCCCGATGACGCTGTGCACGGTGCCCCGTCTCAATTGTTCGTGGACGAGAATGGAAGGGAAAATTGGATCTGGCTTTGTGCACGACTGCAACTGGGTGCCATCTGGTGGCGTTAAATCGCCGTTCTACAGGAGCCCTAAAAATGTAATTGAATCTCCAAAAAAATGTTTGAATGGGGCAACAATTTTTTTTTTTGATAATTAAGATGACTTGATGTTATGTGATGATCCGGGTGCAGATCATACTGCTATGTTGCATCGATGGTTTCCTCTGAGATTGCACCTAGCGGCGGCCATTCTAACCTCATTGGTCTCAGGTTAAATGCTAGCAGCACCATCTAGTGATCACGTCAGGCGAGATTAACGCAATTATTCATATTTAGTTGTATATGTAAACAGCATTAATATACATGCATTAATAAAATCGCAGCGACGTTGCGTATTCGGCATACAATCAATGCAGTTGACTTTATTCGTTGTTTTGGAAAATAAATCCGTTTAGCGAAAAACCTGTTGTGATGAATGCTGAAAAGGTAAAAATGGCGAATATGTATGTTCACTTAAAAGATAACGATCGCGTTGAGAGTATTTTTCGTACAGCGATTTACAGAATGGGAATGTTAGGAATTTACTGTTTCCTCAATGTTGGCGGTCATGAGACATGAATGAGCTTTTTGAGTTCTATGAATCCGGGCTAACTGTCTCGAAACATTCTCCTCAAAATCATGGTTTCCATCGGACTTAAGATCCCGAGTATAGACCAACCTGCAACGATGGAGGTAGATCATTTACTAATCTGCTAGGTGGCGCTAGGTGGTGCACATTTCGTCATCCTACAGGTGAGTCCACAGAGAGTCCATGCGATGTTTATTTACGATGTGGTCCGTATAGGCTGACGGGGACCGCGAATTGGGGCCCAATCGAGGCTGTCCGCCCCCGACTAAGCGAATGCTGGCATCTTCAGGTACTCCTCCCGTTTGGTACCGAATTAACGGGGAAACAATTCTCGACACAGCAGGATAGGAGGAGGAGGAGGGGTTATGGGGGTGGGGGTCAAATGCTATGCAGTTAAGTTGAGGTGTGGTGACTGTTGTTGCTGAAAGGGGGTGGACGGGGAGTGGTGCAAAAGAGGGGCTCACACACAACATATGCAATATCGAAGAAGTTTGCCGGCAGGGGGCGTTACTCAACCATCCCTTCTTGAAACGATAGTCTGGCAAATGCCTTGTTCAAAGAAGTATTTGCCGTTTTCGAAGCGTGAGGATAACGCTAATTTACGAACTGTTATTTAGAGAAAAACTAATTTTTTTCTTCAGAAAATGAAAATGGTAAATTGTTTTTGTGCCAGAAAAACTAATCTTAGAAGATATTAGGTAAAGAAGGGATGATTTTTTTTGTGTACGGTGCAATAAAAACCGGTTAATTCGTGCCTGCTTATTTCGGAAAGTCTTGGATTGCATGTTTTTGGGTTTGGGGAAAGAGGTGTCGGGGTACTTTAGACAAACACCTGTGGAAAAAGGCGTTTGTTTATGGAGGGAAATCAGGAAGCAATATTTTTCTGCGGGCAAAGTTACGAGTTGGCGCACCGAGAGCATATTTAGTTTTTATTGACCAGAACGATTGCGAACGCTGCGTGTGACGACAAAGGGGTCAGTGGTCACCGAATCTGTTTCTAACGTGCGCACTGAATGACAAATTTGTTTTTGACGTTCCATCGTTTAAAAAGCGCGACTTTCAATTATTTGGTCAAACCAATGAGCGGCAAGGTCCAGAGGCATAGCATTTTATAGAAAATTCAGATTCTCACCATATTTGATGAGGTATGACTCGAGGCGTTAGCCAATCAGTTTATCAATCTGACCACCAGTTGAGCACTAGAACTCATTCGCAACGAATCCAGTGAGCATTGGATGAAACCTAATTTTTCGCTGGTCAAACTAGTGCAATGAGCGCGCTGAAATTCATACTCGTTTCAGAATGTCCTCAATGTTGACGGATTGGTTTTCCGTACTGTACACCTTCAAAGGGTCGAAACGTTACGCCATCTAGTGACGATGCCGGCCGCGAAAACCATGTGCGGTACTAACGAACTGGACAGCTGTAGAAAGTGGATGTCGTCACAGGTGAACGTGCACTTAAAGAGGAGCCATGAACCAATCATCGCGTCAGCTTCCGGCGCCTTCGACTCCTCACTCAGCCCCGGGGCTTTTAACCGCCACTCGGTAAATGAGTCTCGTCCCAGTTTAGAAATGATCTTTCTGCGTGCATTTACTTTTTATGCATCCTGACACGCATGCATTAGCCGCCACGCTTATGCTGGATGCTGGAACGAAAAGGGTCGGGTAGGTGGCGCAACTGGATAGGAGATTCTGATGGGGGTTTTTTGGAACCGGGTTGGTGTGCCACTTTTGTTTGCTCGCCGAAAAAATGTTTCAAATATGAAGCAAAAACCGTGATCGCTGGTTCGATTCTTGGTCGGTGACCTCTTCCTAGTCAGGTGCTGTCCTCTGGTGGCGGGCGAGTATGTTGCTGTTGCCCCGTGCGGCCAGTCAATCACACAATACCGTCTCTCACGGTCAGAGTTGGAGGGGTTTGTCGGTTTATCTACCGAAAAATGCGGGCCTTGCTGATTGCTCAGGATGTAAACAGTTAGACGTACTTGACACGAGTTTGATAGGAAAAGGCGAAAAACTTGGCTTTTATCTCGAATGTACACAGTTTTTATCGCCGGCGAAATGAACTGCAATCAGCCAATAACATATCCAATCAGCGTCCATAAATCCTCCTTTAAAACGGTTTGAAAATGAAAACTGGCTTGTGTCCTGTGTACATTAGGGCAGGTCTGCTTATTTATGGCACTGACACTAGAGTTGGTTAATTAAAATCGAGGGATGTTCGACAGGGCATGCGTGTTAATTTATAATTTCGAACAATGGGCACATTTTGGGAATCAAAACACTCAGTATTTATTTCTACGTTTCGTTGTTACAAATTTCAGTGGAGACAGATTTGTGCGAGAGTTCTGATTAAAATGTTGGTGCACGCAACCAGTAGCAAGCGTCTTCGTGCCTGTGTCGCAACCAGAGGACCCCTCTTGAGCAAAATCTTAGTTCGACCAATCCGAACCAATCGTTCAAATCAACCAAGAAATAAAATACCACTCGGTCCAGATGTCACTGATTCACATTGAATTTGGAGGAAGTCATGTTTTAGAGGATGGTTGTTCCCCGGCGGCCTTCCGAATGACGTGGGCCACGGTCTTGACAACCTTTTATCTCTCGAGTTAGCTCCTCTCACGTGTGCGGTAATCACGCTCACTCCACTCGGCGCACCCGAACATCTTACGTGTGTCATCACCTTTTTTTAAAGAAGATTTTTTCTTTCTTCTTCTTCCGTCGGCTACAAACCAGAGAGAATCAACAGCATGTTTTCGCCTGTGCTCAAGAGTGTCTACAGAAACTTGCACCAAGTCGTTTCTGGCTTGCGTCAAAAATCGGGCCGCGAATAAGTGCCCTCCCCTCGTTCCACCGTTAACGATATTTGGTGGCACCCAGCACTATATACCGATCAAGGGATTCCATCATCGCCACGATAAACGAGTTGGTCGTCCGCCCGCCACCTAAAATGGCCGCCCGTGGCCGCATCCGCCTGAGACCTGGCCAGAACTGGCATGGTCTCCCCAAGATATTTCTTCCAGACTTCACAGAAACAACCAAAAGATGGAAGAATCCAGAAACAAAAATTGTGAAGTCCTATAGTCCCATATGCATTTCAAATTGTGCTCCACGCTGAAGATTATAAACTCACGCACGTATTTGGGAAAACAAAATTACATTTCGATGGAGCAAAACGTGAAATTTTCTCGAGTGTAAATGATACTTTAATCTAGGTTTACAGTATAGAAAATCGGCTCCTAAGGATCTAGAACTAAATTAAGGAACCGATCTTCTCCTGTCCGCAGATCTTTTTCATTTACACCTATAGGGAGTGATGCAGTGCTCCATTCACACGCCGTTGTGACATTTGCTCAATAGGTGATGCGACTGCACGTAAATTTATAATGAAAATATTTCTTAGTAGAGAAAAATTCATGAAAAATTCGCGCCAAAACTGAGCGATATTTTTAATGTGCCATTGCCGCTCATGCTATACATCGAGAGCGGAGCGTAGCCCTCAGAGAGCGCACAGAAGGCGCTCAGTAAACGGATCCCATGCGAGGCTTCTTCCAGAATAGGAGAATTTTTATTCTTGTTGGGAACCACAAATGCTCCTCAAAGCCAATTTTTCGGTTTATACCTGAAAACTGAATTAAGCTGCGATCTTTTCTCTCCAATGCTGCGACCTTCTCTTGTGTGAACCTAGTAATTTTTAGCAGCACAATTGTTTTAAATTATATCTCAAATTGAGTACCGTTGATCTGCTAACTCGGTATAGTGGAGTTTAGGTTAGCTAAAGGTTTTCTTCCTTTGATTCGTACCCTTCACTGTAGGCACTGTACTACAGGATTTTCTGTACCCATCTTAGTGCTTAGGCACTATGCGAGGGGCACATTTTCATCAGTACCCCAGGATAGAAGAAACGAGAGCCCGCGCCGGGAATCGAACCCGAGACCGCCAAGCCACAGTCCGTCGCAATACCGATAATGTGCACCAAGATGGTCACATGGCCGGTACTCAGGAGGATTTTTCCGTTGCACTTATCTATCGTAAATGGCTGCCGTTTTATTTTTAAAATATTTTTATTCAAGCACGTAACCAATCTTTCGTGTCTACTTCGAGCGATTTGCTCTCGCGGCGGCTGCCCAGCGTTGATGACGGCGGAAAAAGCGGGGTCTGGTCGTGTCAGATAAATCACTCGCCACTTTAGGTGGATTTTTTTTTTTTTTGGCTTTAGGCCCCCGCAACACACACACTCGACACCAAAACCACACGTCTCTGTTTGGCGAGAAAACCCGGTCGCTGCCGCCATTATTACGACCCCGGCCGTCTCATGTCCTCCTGTCCCGTTCCCTCTCGCGAGTCTCGTCTCGGGGCACTGCAAATCGGGACGACTTGAATGGAATTACGGGAGATACATTTGTCAGTAACGTCCGGAGAAATTTGTTTTGAAAAAAAAAAAAAACTTTTAACATGTGTACGAAAAAATTTGTGTAGATCGAGACAGCTCGTTTTGAGCTTTTATAATTTTTTTTTTATTTTTTTTTTTTTAATTCACTGAAGTGACGGGTCACAACAGGAAGATTCTGTACCCCTCTCAGTGCATAGGCACTATGTGAGGGGCACGTCCTTTGGTCAAAACGTGTGATGGTATACTCGTTTATAAAGTCAGTACGACTCGTCGTGGCTAAGTTGGTTTAGCGACTGACTGTGGTTTCGGTGGTCCCGGGTTCGATTCCCGGCGCGGGCTCTCGAAAATTTCGATCCCGGGGTACTGGTCGTTCTCCCTTGCACAGTGCCTAAGCACCATGAGGGGGACGTAACGCCTGTAGTGCGGTTGACTACAGTTGATTGGAAACAAAAAAATAAAATAAAATAAACTGTTCTGTGTGTTAGCTGCCATCAAGTCGTTTCCGACCTCTGGTGGCCTTTAAATTGACAATTCTACAAATAATTTGCAATATTGTTGGTTGGCCGCCGCAAATGAGGAAACTTGGGCGGAATTGCGTCGGTCAAAGCGAGGATGTCACCTTTGTCCTTAATAGAAAGAAAATCTCACGTCATCATGACGTCACCAAAGAGGTGTCGAGTTGCGCAATAGTTAGCGCGCTTGCCTTTTATGCCCGTAATGCGGTTTCAATTCCGGCCGACACCTTCGGAATTTTTCGGGCGAGAGAAATTTCTTCGCACTCCTTTTTTTTTGGAATGGAAGTTAATCGTGACCCGTGCCTGAACGATAAGGGGGACACGCTAAAGATCCCTTTCCTAGGCGGCCTAGGTTAGACAAAATTACCAGGTCACCCCCTGAAGGGGGGGGGGGGGTTATAAGGTGAACACCATTACCGGGGAACCTCCTTAACAAACGTTTATTTTATGACGTCGCCACATCGTCCATTTCAAACAAGAAGCGCCATTTACATAAGAGCTATATATCGCCAACTCTTGTTCGTCTTTTCTCGTCCGGCGCTGTCCCGGGGACAACCCCTATTTTATTTTATATAAATGTAGTTTGATAACCTGTCTAGTCTTGCTGCCCCTGCAACGGTGCTGGTCCCGACTAATGCAATAATATTATAAACGTTTTCGAGACGGTATATAACAACTGCATAGTCAAAACAAGTTTAGTATGAGGGGGGGGGGGAGAGAGGAGCACCACCACCACCCCATCCCCTTCCTCCACCTCTCCACCCACCAACCAGGCCGGCAACCGCTCCTTCTTGTTGCTGTAGTTGCATCCTGCAAAACCCCGCTGTCACACTTAATCACTCTGTAAAGTATTGTTTGCTATTCGTGTCTGATGCTAGTCCAGATAAGCCTTGTCTAAACCTCACCAAAATTGCTCTTTTAATTTCAAGACATCTTTTTTTCGGCCATTCCATTTTTTCTCTTTTCTCTCTCTCTCCTGCATGCCTCCTTCCAGTGCTGTGCCGTACACCCACACGAACAATGTGGCCGACACCGAACTCCACCTTTGCCGGGTGATCGGGGACAAGCCGAGTTGAACTTCGACTTGAATTGAGGGGAGGAGGGGGACGCAGAATCGTTAATTTTCAACTTCAGCGTCTGGAAGAAGTGGCAAGATTTAATAACTGAAGAAAATAGTTTATTAGGGTGTCTCATCTCCGCTCTGAGCTCATCTTCACTCACCGGATAAACGAAGTAAAAATTGAGCCCAATCACTTCGTTCGAGCGCCATCTTGTAAACTTTTTTAATCCTAAAATGATTATTTCTCAGTTTCCTTAATTGCCTTGGCTAGAGAGAAATAAGCATTTATAGAAGGCACATGCAGGTGACGATTGGTAATTCATGAGCGTGTAAAATATACAGATGGTGGAGAGACGCGAGCCCGATATTAGCGCCTCCTGGTGGTTATATGGGATTGATTTAGGCGAGAAGAATGTGGTCACGATTAACTCTACCTGTTCCCGATTGTTTTTTGGTCAGTCCTCGCGCGAAAAGCCACCTTCTGCGCCGGAGAATGTTGACTGGGTCTCTCTCTCGCTCTTATCTCTGTTGGATCCGAGAGTGTTCAGATACTGGGCCCGTTGTTTCCTTTTATTGTGCGTAAGTTAGACTATCTGGGGAATGCGACGTGTTCGCCAATAACAGAAACCCCTGGAAACCGAGGAGAGGACCCGCGGTTAAGGGGGGTGTAAAGGAGGTGAAATAGAGGGAGGGGGAGGTTGTCTGTTGTGTCGGGGAGAGCTGCGAAAATTGGCTAGAAATGGCGAGAAAGATCAGTTCAAATGACTACTCTAACATGCAATTTGGATAAATTTTTAGTTCTACGGAGTACAATAACTTACCCAATATAATTATAGTCTGAATGAATTAATAGAATTCATATTATGAATTAATAAACATATTTGGATATAATTTCTTGAATCGAAATAAGAAACATCCGCTACGATTTAATAATTTAATTTGAATCAACTGCTTGCACACACCTAAATAATTGACAACTAAATAACCTAAAAATCCTAAATACTGTACAACTCGTCAACGCGCAGTTGGTTTAGCGTCTGACGGTGGTTCGGTGGTCCTGGATTCGATTCCCGGCATGGGCTCTCGATTATTCGATCACGGGGCACAGGTGAAAATGTGCCCCTCACATAGTGCCTAAGCACAAAGAGGGGTACAGGAACTTCTGTTGTGATAGACACTTCAGTGAGAAAAAAAACAATCATCGAGTTCTTATGTTAAAATAATAAGCGCTTTAAACTTTAAAGCGCATTGACGTAATTGGTATATTATAATCCTGAAAGTTTGTTATCTTTTTTTTTTGTTTATTCTTCAATTATTGTATATGGAAAAATAAAATACCACCAAAATCCACTTCACCAAAATGGCGCTGAACATTCAAGCTCCAATCTCGATGCCAGAGACATTTTTCACACTAGATCATGAATTTATAATTATTACTCAATCAATGCCTAAGAATACTATTTTATGAAGTAGGAGGAAACTACATTGTCGTTATAATATATTAGAAATTTAAATTCACAAACTTTTGGGAATCCTCATTTATTTATTTTTTAATCACCTGTTGTGGCGCCATTGCCATAAAAAGATATCCGTCAGACTGAAAATCTAATTGATTTGATTCACATGTGTGCGATTACTCGGTTTACTCGTACTTTTTAATATTGTCTAGAGATTTTTAGCACTTCGTCATCGTCAGTTTAGAAACTTAACGTCGGCTTGAATTTATTGACTCGAACAGAAGTAATGCTCTAAAAATAGATTAAAAAAACCATATTTGCATATATGCAAATCAATTACCTTTTTGAACCCAACCGTCTGCGTTGTGGCAGCCAACTCTCAACGCTGAATCATTACGTTAGCACACTTCTTAATCGCGTCTCAAATCTTCTTTGCCGATTTGGTAAACCATGGCACGTACTAATCTTGATTGGGGAGATAGGCCCTGTGCCGAAGGGGGATAACTAATCTGAGATGAAGGCGTCGTTCATTAAAAGCATTGCAGCTGCGTGCGAAAATAAAATTAATAATTTTCGGTGAATGAAAACTGGAGAAATTTTACACGCTCTATCCGTGTATTAACGCTTTGTGAACACGTAACGTGTTCGGTGGGATTTGTGGAGGCGAGGATGGATAAGAAGTGAGTGCTTAATTTGAAAATGTCACCCTGTGATAGAATACGTGACAGATGTTGGACACGTCAGTTGTTAAGGGATGGAAGGATCTTTTTAATTGTTTCCTCGCAAGTACGAATCAAATGAAACATTATCTTCGTGGTAACTTGGATAAATAGCGTTTTCTTTTCAAGACATATTTTCTTTAGTAATTTATTCTTGGAATTTACTCGCGGAGATTGCTAACAGCTTAGGCAAATAATTTATGAATTGTGAAACAATTTGTTTGCGGACCACACGTACAATGTACTAGTATATTTAGCGTTAATGTTCTATGGAATCTCATTTCGTACAAGTTGTAAAAACTATTAATTTTGACAATTTTATTGATAAATTTGTTTACAATTATTTTTGTTCAAGGCGAATATTTTATAAGCAATCATATGATTTGAGCCAAATACAGCCATATACAGGTTTAATACACGTACATACAGACTCATGACGAACGGGTTGTGATCGAGTATTTCTTTACAATTTCAAAAGTGTCGACGTTTTAACTTAATAGTTACTTTAAAAACATGAAAATGTATTTCAATCTAGAATTTCATGAAATAATATTGTTAATTATTTTAACAAATTAATTTTTGTGGTGATCTCGATCAATCTTCAGCATATTTATGGAAATCTACGCGTACAATTTTTAACCGAAACGCATCGTAATGAGCCCATTCTAATATTTTTAATAAGTCTGCCGAAAATAGCCCGATTAGTATAACCTTTTGGTGATAATTAGGATCCAATTTTAATTTTCAGCCTCAAATTTCTAACCACATAGGTTGCATCTTGTCGGTGGCGCTCCTTATCACTGCAAATACAGAGCGCAGCGCGTTTGGCCGACTACAAAAATGTCGTTCACTAAACATAAAAATGCGATCAAATTTTCTTGGATAAAACAATTATTATGGCGTACTTGGATCCGGTGAATAATCAGAACTGATTATCATTTTATCCCTGTAAACCTTGGTCGGCCAGAAATTTCTAGACGTTCAATAGTTTCTGTTTGGTTTATATTTCACTAAAGATGCTTCAGTCCATCTCGAGTCCATCCCTGATTTGAAACCCCGATAAGTAGTCGTTTCTGATCATAAGTTTTGCTTTGTCAAAAATATTTGATCGCGTTTTTAACGATTTTAGTGAACGGAATTGTTGCAGCTGAGTTAAGCCAGTTACCCATTGCAGCAACATTGCGCCACCGGCAAGACTCAAAATTTGAAAAAAAATTGAAATTTGAATTTTGGAATTCGAAAAGCTCAGTTATATTAAAAAGGGGGTTCAATCATTTTGGGCTACGGTATGCACAGTAGATTTTTGTACTGTTTCTCAACGAATATCGTAATTTCTGAAAATATCCTTTGTATATTTTATTTATACAATATATTTATACAATATATAATAAGAATAATAAGAAAACCCTATTCAATAATTAACAAGCGTATCACTATTTTTTTTTAAAGTGAGGGGGAATCTCTCCTTTGGAGAGAGGTCTGATAGACGTAGAATTTGCTTTCGTAACTTTTGTGATGTTTGTTTATTTTTCAATTTGCTTCGTTTGTTCGTTTTCATATACTCGTTACAGTGTCATATACTCGTTAACGGTGGATGAATTAATGTGATCGACGCAACCTATCCAATCCGGAATGTTTACAAGTGTGAACGCTTGTCAGTTCGCGGCCAACGGAAAAACCAACCAAACGACAAATGAATGCATTTAATTAATAAATACAAATATTACAAGTGTTACAGGACTTGCACATTTTTCGTTTTTTCTTCGATCAAGCTGTCTTGTGCTCGATTGAAGGCGTCAGATCAATCGAAAGCTTAGCGGCCGCCATCTTTAAATTTGATTATAAGCCTAAAATGCTGATGACGTAATTGTGGCACTGGCCAAACTCGCGTGTCACACTTATAAGCGTGCTTGTGTTGGGTGCGTCTGTTACAAAGAGTTAATTGTACGAATCCGTGTTATGGCAAGAAAGTGTTGCGCATTCTGGAAAGGTTTTGCTGCCATAAATAATATGTACTCGAGAATTTCAAATACGCTTGAGAGGGGTGCGTTGAACTGAATTTCAAAGGTCCACGCGATGTGTATTTCAGGAAGTGCTGGTGATGTGGAAGATGTGTTTGTCCCAATTTGAAGTACAATTGAAAATCTTTAAGTATTTCACTTAACGTATTTTGACAGTGTGATTCGAGTGCAACGTATAAAGAGAACCTTCTGGTTAGTGTTACAAAAGAAATTGATAATTACAGCTGAACTGACAGCAGTGGTAGCGGGTTCTTTTCTGATGAATCATAAAATCTAAAATGTGAGCCCAAAGACGTACTACGTCACAATTAAGTGATTTGACCGCTTCCGCCACATAATTGAAATACAACTACCTTTTGCATTATTTGGTGGCGCAGGCTCGTCTCTAAATCACCGAGATCGATTAATCTGCCATCCAGCCAAACAAAGCTACAACTTCAAATTACAATTCTTTTAGTCTGAAATATTTCTATTTTTAAATTCTAACACAGTTTCGAGAACGCATCGTCTTCTTTCTGCTCTGCATCTAGTTCATTTTGCGCCAACCCCATCCTGCCCCCAAAATATTATATTCTAGTTCATCCGCCATCTGTAAGAATAATCCCTCAAACGCCACTACCACCACCACCACCACCCCACCCCATCACCACGCGTTTTTCTTCACCCCCCTCCCAGCCAGCCCCTAAAAGCAACACGCATACACAAATACATAACTAGCGTGAAAATTCTATCCAAACAAAAAGGTAATTTGGCACCATTGGTGGTGACTTTTGGGGGCGCCCGACGCCGGAGTACTTTGCGAGAGATTCATTCGCCAGCCACCTGGTAGGGGGTCCCTCTTGGCGTCTGGAGGCGGCTTGAGGGGAGAGGGAGGTTAGGGAGGGTAGGAGGGGGTCCGGTAGTGGCCGAACGTCGGGAGATAGAAGAGAGAGAGGTGGGTCAAGAAGTAATAACGCCGGTCATGCTGGGAGCCGTTGCCGTGCGCGCTTCGACGAACTCGAAATCAGTGGAACTTTTATTTTCAGGTGCTTGGCGCTGATTGGAACGACTAGAAGATTTTAAAAAGATTAGATACTCGGTCAGGGGGCTGTACACTCTGGAATGGCGCGGGTTTCACTGGATGTGACGTCACAGGTGAGGAATGGAAAAATATGTCAGTTCTGTATGAGTTTAGTAAATGAAGAATTGAACGTCGGGCGTCATCTAGCGACCAACTCTGTAAACAGTTTTCAAATGTGAAAAGAGCTCCAACCATCCAGAGCCAGCAGATGGCGATAAGCAGTTAAATATGGCGAGACTCACACCTAGAGCAACGCCACCTGGTGATCGAGCCAAGATACCGTGGTTGTGATGGCTTGCTTCCAAAAAATAAAAAGAATCCTCCAAAACAATGGAACAGTCTGACCGGTGCATTGTGTAATGGCCTCGCGACACGGGGCAGCAACATACTCACCTGCCAGATCTGATCGTCTCACTCCTCCACGCCGAGTGTAGAGCTCTTGTCCTCGTCATAGGTGATTCGCTGATCAGTCCTTTTAAATGGATCTTCCTAAATCGGGTCAGAAAGGAGGAGACAGCCACGGATTCGAAAGCCAACCAGAGTTAAAGGAAGATCGAAAAGCAATTGATGAGAGAGGTGGTGGTGGTCAGGGTTTTTTGAGGGGGGAGGCGAAGATGACACGGCGTTTGAAGAGATTTTGTCAAACTGATTGATGTCGGACATGAGTTTTGAGTCATGTTCTATCTCCAGCTTTGGACAATAGACCATGATGTGGTCATGCTTCGGTGGGCGATGCCAGTCTTACAATGGCCCTCGGGGATTGACTGGTCAGTTGGCACCGCGCCCCATCTTTGGGAGGACACTGGGACTGTTGCCACCCACGGTCACGTCCTATGTGGTTGGTCATTTGAGGGGAGGGGGCGAAAAGCGGGATGGTCAGAGGAAGGGTGCCATCCAACACGAGGAATGAAGATGGCGTCGGATAAGGCGGATTCCGGGTGGTCAAGGGTCATCACGCATCCCTTTTTGGGGTGGATGAGAAGGCATAACTTTTAAATGAGGCTTACGGACATTAAAATTGTTAAACGAAATAAAAACACAAAGTTATATAGTTTAGCAGCATAATCCGAAAGGTACAGTGACTAAAGGAATGCTATTTGTACGAAATTCGAAGACTGACCACGCTACACTCCGTCATCATCCGCGAAAATAATTTGAAGAATTTATTATATATTTAGATCGTCTACACTTCAAAATTCTGGTCTACCGATAAAAAATCGCGGCGTCTAACTTTGTACAACCGTTTCGTCTTGACGTATGGACTTGCTATATATTCCAGAACACCCAAATGTGGTTCATGTCCAAGGTTTATAAAATACTTTATAAAATATTTAACCTATTATTTTATAAACCTTGGATTCATGCCGCTAAGCTTTGTGTTTTTATTTAGTTAATTATCCCCGAATTAGCTCGTGCCTTTTTGCACTTTTTCGAATTTCTTGTTGTTTTTAATTATAGACGATTATTAAAACTGGTGAATTTTTGCGCTTCATATTTGGTATTTTTTAATACTTAATTAATCAAAAACAGAATTTATTTCCACATTAGTTTCTATATAAATGGGGTTGTGCCCGGGACAGACCGGACGAAAAAGACGAACGAGAGTTGGCGATAACTCATTTAATATAATATAATAATAGTAAACTACAGATTTAAAACGAAAAAATTAAACTAAAAAACCGTGGGAACTGACGCTACAGATAAGAAGACGACGAAACACATCAAACAATTTTACCACATCCACATCTCCCGTGGAAAATTAATATTTATAATTACCCATATTAATTTTCCACGGGAGATGTGGATGTGGTAAAATTGTTTGATGTGTATCGTCATCGTCTTATCTGTAGCGTCAGTTCCCACGGTTTTCTAGTTTAATTTTTTCGTTTTAAATAATAGTTTACTATTATTATTTTATATTAGAAGAGTTATCGCCAAATCTCGTTCGTCTTTTTAGTCCGGTCTGTCCCGGACCCCATGTATCAATATAATTCGTCAATAATATCGTCATAACCCAGACGTTCTTCTTCCCACGCTGTGGCGGATTTAAGGGACATGCCTGTCTCTGCCTGCATGTAACTTTTGTTATTAGTTTCTATTCTTATTGTTAATTTTGAAAACTTGTGCGTTCCAGGTACTATTTTTGTTTCGCTAATTTCTTTTATACAAACGTTTGTGGGCAGCTGTATTGAAAAGGGGTGGGAGCAATTTAACGGAACGTTATATATCTCCGTTCATTTCATCTTTCAAAGTTAACTCCACAATGTTGAGCGCTATAGCTTTGCTCGCAGCATCCTGTAAAAGCTGAATGCCACTTCGAGTTATTTACTGTTAGCCGCGGCCGCCAGAAGTCGCTATTCGCGAGTCGCGACGCGGTTGCTAGGCGAGGTTGTCTGGCAATGGCGTAAATATTAAGTTTGTGTTTACTAAATTTGTATCGTTTTTAATTGGAATCACAACTGGAGTTGGATATTTTTGTGAGATTGAAGATGTTTTCCGATCGAAACGCCGAATGTGTCGAATTCCAAGCACTACCCAGAACCCAGCGGTAAGCTTAAAGTTAGGTTCCAAACTCGAGTTGCGTGTTAGGGTTGACACAGCATTATCTGATGCAGCTTGAAGTAGCTGCTGCGATTTGAATTTTTAACATTCAACTATCTTAATACATTAGGTTTTGACTGGATAGATATACGCACCATCTCTGAATCTCGTATTCTGTACTCATGTACTATGTAACTATGATACTATCTATGTAACTATGGTATTTTAAGCCTCGTCACGTTTAACCGTATCTTTTAAATATATATTATTCATAAATTCGCGTTACGATGCAGCTTGCTCTTTAATCAAACCCCGTCTCCTGTCAGATTATCCGCTTTGGTCAGATCGGAGAATGCTGGATTATACTAATACATCAGAAAAAGTGGGGGTGGAAGGTTGATGGCCTGGATCCGCTCCCTGGCCGCTCTGGATCCTGGTTTTATAGCTCCTCTGAAGTCTGGATCGATATCCATTGTTTTGCCGTTTCGACAGTGGACCGGTTTAAAGGAGATCCGATCCGCTCCAAAGAGAAAACTACATGAAATTCGCAAAATAATAATTGGAAAAGAAGACGTGCATTGAAGATGACAATTACTCAAAAGCAAAATTTGTTCTTCAGAAATTTTAAAACTAGCGAACTGTGTGAAGTCGATTATACTTTTGTGTTCCTTGTTCAGCTGTTCCTTCGCACGGGAATTATTTGAAGGTGTCTCTCGGGATCATTTCGCCGCTTACGAATCAACCTCGTAGGAAAACCTTTCTCTGTTCCCACTGCGAGAAATGTCCATCTCGGTTCGACCAGACAAAATTTCTGACCGGTCGGTGATTGGCTCCCGTCTGGAGCCATATTGTTGACTACAGCTAGCCACCTCGGTCAGCGAAATAATAATTTCCTTTAAAAATCCAGTCTTAAAAGCGACCGCTGGTACATGACGGTTTACGGATGAAGATGCACTTTAGATACAAGTCGGATTTATCGAACTGCAATCCTTCAATCGTCAGTTTCGGACCTTGGTCAGTTGTCGGCTAGTAGTCTGAGAAATATGAGTGACCAATCTCTCCTCTCGAACCCCGGTGTCGTCCGGACTGACCCGCCCCAACCGCTGCCGGAAGACCATCCGCCAACGTCATCCAGCAGCCAGCGACGCACCAACTGGTGCGAAGCGGAAACTATGCTTCTGCTCGACCTATGGTCGGATTCGAGCGTCCAGTCAGAGCTGCGACACTTCCCTCGCAACCAGCCCGTCTTCGAGCGACTGGCTAGAGTATTGGCTCGCTCTGGGTTTCGGCGGACGGGAGCCCAGTGCCGCGAAAAGATCAAGACACTTAAGAAAGAGTATAAGAACACGCGGGCTGTCCCACACCACCAGTCGGATGCCGGATTACCTGCCGGAACCAGTTTCCGCTACAGGGACAAGATGGATGCGGTGCTGGGCGGTCCGGGCGGAGATGGCGGTGGTGGTGGGCGTGACCATGTTGGACGGCGGCGGCGGCACCACCAAGCGACATCACGATCGACCGATTACTTATCGACGGCGACGCCCTCTTGGTCCGGTGCTGGATGTGCGACGCAGCCGACGGTTGGTAACCATGACGACAGTCCGGTGTGCGACGTGGGTGGTGGTGGCATCAAAAGTGAATGCGGCGACGCGTCCGACGATGATTATGACGTTGCCGGATCCGGCGTCGGGACTGATGTTGGAGACCGGCGTGAAGAGGCCCTTGAGTGGATTCCAGCGTTGGAGCAAGACGTACTGGACGGGTTCCCGGTTAGGCGACTGGAGCTGGCACTGGAGTCGGCCGTGGATCGGGTTACCCGGACACTGCTGGAGCTGGACGAGCGTCGGGCGCGACTGGAGGCTGAGCGGGAGGATCGACGTCTGCGGGAGAGCCGGCAACACCAGATGCAGATGTTGGCCGCCGTTGGGCAGATGTTCCTGCAGGCGGTGGAGCTGGTGCAGCGGCGGTGCGCTTGTCCGGGACAGCCAGGAGCCGGAGTGCCTAATACGCCGGACAGCGTGTTGGACTCTGCCGCGTCCGAGGATGGAATCTGATAGTTAGTGACACCGCCGTTTGCCGATACCATTTTCTCGTTGATCTCGTTTTTCTCGTTGACCGTGCATCGGATTCGAACCAGTGACCCTTTCATTTGCACTCCTGACCTACTCGAGGGATGTAATGGAATTGATAATCTGCTGGAAAAACGTAGCCATTTGAAAAAAACTTTCCGTGATTCGTCGTTGACCTCTTTTTTACCTCTTCTCGCAAATGTGCGAGATCTTGAAACTAAATAACATCTTGATAAAACAGTATTTAAAAAAATTAGAAAATTTAGACTATGAAAAATTATGTGATATTCCATGAATTTTACCAGCTTTCATGATTGTCTGAGATTAGGGTTTTGTGTCAGTTAAGTAAGGTTTAGAGTTCAGTTGATATTTTTGTTTTGGTTGCCAACTCTATAAATGGGTTTTCGTTTTGACGGCGGGAGCTGCATCATTAGACAATATTTTAAATTTTTTGTTAAGATTATAATAAATATTGTTAATACAAAGTCAATTTTTCGGTGACATTTTTTCCCTCTAACGTTGTCATGATCACAATCGACTTTTCACAAAACATGTAGTTTAGTTTCTCTGCACATTTAATTTTAATTTCTAGCAATTCAATTTTTTTATTAGAATTAATATTAATGAAAAAAGAAGAAACAAAAATATAGGATGTGGGACAATCGAGACTCTGCAACAAGAGCGTTGATAAATAACGTTTAATATCTGAAATGGTGGGGAATTGCAGGACTACAATTAGAAACTCGGCAACGAAGATAGTTTAATAAAAATAGGGGTTGTGCCCGGGACAGACCGGACGAAAAAGACGAACGAGAGTTGGCGATAATTTTTCTAATATATAGTAATAGTAAACTATTATTTCAAATAGAAAAATTAAACTAGAAAACTGTAACTTACGCTACAGATAAGATTCACCTCTAACAAATTTACCACATTAACATCTCCCGTGGAAAATTGATATTTATCGAAAAAGACGAAATTGACGAAAAAGTATTCCCACATTCTATTTCCCATTTTCAGTACCGGTTTCACGCTGTCTTTAGGACGATGAAATTTGAAAATAAAACTTGAGCACCCCGGAATTGAGCGCACGCACTGGTATGTGCGACCAAATCCGAAGGCTGCGAAATTACAAATGAAAGCCGAAAATATAAAGCAAACGTAAGCAAAAGGGGTAGGGGAAAAGAGAGAGGTGAAATCGTCATCGAAAACATCTGGTCAGTTAAATAAGGGTTGGAGGTCAAAGTGGCGCTCCAGTGGCGCTAATTTGCACTAGGTACCCCCTTCGTTTTTTAGCACTAACATCCACGTGGTTCTAAAATAATTAATCCGTGTACAAACGCAATGAAAAACACGCTTTGGCATTAATTTAGCTCAACGCTATACCGAATAAAATAAGTATAATATATCGTTAACTGTACCATAGTAGAATACAGGCAGCGCCTTAAAAACTAACTATGTACCGCAGAAAACAAATATATAAAAGATAAATGTCGTCTTTAGCTTATAATTGCAAAAAATACGGACAATCCCAATCTCCTGGGATTGTCCGTATTTTTTGCAATTATAAGCAATACCGAATGCTAGCGGTAAATTACATGCAGGCAGTTGTACGACTCGTCGTAGCCCAGTTGGTTTAGCGACTGACTGTGGTTTCGTCGGTCCCGGGTTCGATTCCCGGCGCTGGCTCTCAAAAATTTCGATCCCGGGGTACTGGTCGTTCCCCCTCGCACAGTGCCTAATCACCATGAGGCAGACGTAACGCCTGTAGTGCGGTTGACTACAGTTGATTAGAAACAAAAAAAAAGATACATACATGTCCCGTACACTTCAACTGTCATTTGTTTAACAATAACGGGGGTTATTGGGGGTTGTGCCCTGGACAGACCATTTTTTTTTTTTTTTTTTTTTTAATTCACTGAAGTGACGGGTATCTTATCTGTAGCGTCAGTTCCCATGGTTTTCTAGTTTAATTTTTTTACTTTAAATAATAGTTTACTGTTGTATATTAGAAGATAACGCCAACTCTCGTTCGTCATTTTCGTCCGGTCTGTCCCGGGCACAACCTCTATTTTTATTTAATATAACCCAGACGTTCTTCTTCCTATTCTATTTGCCGAGTTTCTAATTGTAGTCTTGAAATTCCCACCATTTTAGTTAATACTACCATCGGCTCCTCTCCACTTTGAGTTTAATAGCTATCAGGAAAAATTAAGAAATTGTAGATTTGCGAAACACAAAGACAAACGTATGAATTCACCTAACACTTTCGTCACTTCCCAAGAAAGTAAAATAAATTTGTTACCAAATTCCGGCCACGCTTCTTCGTCAGTTAATTCGAAAGGGTTAATTCGAAAATTCGAAATTCGAAAAAATATAATTGAGATACCGAGAAAGGTGCTGGAAAGGGAAAGAATACGAGGTCGAGGTTGTTTATCGACGATCTCGTTGACGACTCTCGATTGCAGTCCAAGCAATCATTCTACAGAATATTTTTGTTAATACTACTATCGGCTTCATATCTACTATTTTGAAAAAAACGTAGTATTTCGTTAATAAAAATTAATTTTGCAGTACTAATGCAAGCATTCGTAGGTTCGATTATAGTTAGAAGCATTAATGATAACAGTAAATGATTGAACAGCGTACAGGACGAAAAACAACAACAGACGGTTGGAATTGTCTACAAGAATTCCGAATGTCAATCCGGCAGTTCGGACAACAAAAGTGTAAGTCACGTTGTCGTTGCTGACCAATAGCCACAACCAATTGTACTACAAATTAATCGCCTTTGTCTAAATCTGTGTGAAATTCGTTTACAGGTACAGACTGAGTCGCTAGCCGACGGCGGCGGCGCGTCCCTCGACGGGGCGGGAGCCGCGCGGTTGGCCAAATTCCTGCTGGCTGCCGAGCCAATCATGCAGCGTCAGCTGGAACGCAACCTGACCAGCCGGGCCTTCGACAACTACGGCCTGCTGTCGGAGGTCAGTGGAGAGCAGCAGCTGACCAGATTGCACACTCTGCGAGCGCAGTGCCGCCTGGACACGGACGTAAGTAATTGTAAAATTATAATATCGAGGAGATGAACAACCAAATGGCAGCATTCCCTCTGCCATACTTGTGGCTGCATGACGACAGGATATTAAATTGAATAGCAGAAAAAATATAATTCAATTAATTCTGTCCTGCGCTGCCCTGCAATAACATCAATGACTGCAGTACTTTTGACTTGTGAAATTAATTATCTATTTATTTCTCGTGTCTAGTGTATTTTCCGGTGTACTGATATCTGCTGGAGCAGCACCGGTTCGATGATCGGCGTGTCGTATCTTTTTTTCCTGCTCTAAATTTTTGGTCTATCGTGCCCAAACATTCGACCAATCAGTGTGTAGTGTGTTGTCCTTCTTTGACGCACCTCCCCAGCTACGGCGCTGGACAGCACGACGGTTGGTGCACGCACGCGGCCCGCGTCGCGTTCTGGAACCTGAACAGGCGTGGCCTGCAGCCAGACAAGCCGGACGCGGAGGCCGTCACGGCCGTCTGCGTTACTTGCCTGCGGTTTCATCCGCTCAAACCGTCGCTGGTGGTTGGCGGTAACTACAATGGTATGTGAGAGCCACAGCGTTGCCCAACTATTTTGCTTTGGGATAAAGACAAGTAACAAATTTTGGAATATCATGTGTATCATACAAGATATCTTATTCTACGCCGAAAATTTAATTTTGATTTGTTTCATCGAGTAGGTGAGATCTTATTGTGGAACCTGAGTCTAACTGACGATCTGCTGGTGACAAAGACTTCATCCGACCTTCCGGGTCATGACGAACCGGTCACCTGTGTGCGGTGGATACCGGAACCTGGATCGAGCGGAAAATATTTCGTGAGCGCAACATTGAATTTTAATAACATTATACCTTTTTGAAAAAACCCGAAAGATCTTTGACAAATTAAATGTAAAGTGAGTCCCAAACATTTCTGTTGCCAGCTAAACTTATGTCTTGTCTTTGACTAGCTGGCCAGCTGCAGTCTGGACGGCCGGATCCTAATCTGGACTTATAATGGACGACAGACCAAAATCTTATTGCAGAAAGGGTAGCTCTCCTTTAATTTTATCGCAACCAATTTTTATGTTATATATATATATTATAAAAATATAAATTTCTCAATTCACTTTTATCTGAACAGATACCTAATATTAGTAGATAACCTTCCGCGAAGTATGAGACCACAAAATACGAGGTTCAATGGCGAGGTTGGTGGTAAGAGTCTTATTTTCTTATTGACGTCTCTCAATCAATAAAGCAAGATATAACAAGGTACCGATAATTAGCGATAATGGTTCAGTGGATCTCATCGAATTTTATTATCTCTGCAGTTGTCAGCATCACAGTGATACCCGGATCCTCGTCACTGTTGTTTGTTGGTTTAGAAGGTGGCGGTGTGCTCCATTGTTCGCTCGAGTCCAAGACTGTGGCCAAAGGTAGGAAAAGAACAAGTTGCTAGTCTGTTTTTAAATGTCAAAGTTGGCAAGTGGAGCTGCCGATTTGGCTTAAAACATGTTTTGAATTAATTGTCCGCATAGGAATGTCTGTTCTTCTGCTGTCCCAAACTTTCACTTTGGCCATTTCGGTTGTGTGACGTGTTAATTTTTTATATTTTTTGCCCCAGAAGGTGTCACATCTGGTCATCACACTCTCCTGGTTCCCGTGATTGTGGCGTGCACGCCCCACAATGGACAGCTAATGGACATGTCCTGTTCGGCCTTTGGTCACCACCTGGTGGCAACTTGTAGCTCCGATTGTGAACTTCGTGTTTATGCTCAGTCCAAGGTGACCATTCATCATTTCACAATTTCTTATCAAATCTTTTTAGTTCTTCGTGATATGTTTTTTGATTAACTATATTACTATATTGATATACTATATTGGTTAATCCAAAGAGAGATTGGTGTATTCCAGAATATACTAGATTAGGTGATAAGAGGAAAGCTGGATGCAGTTCCAAAATGGGAACCAATTAAATTAAGTATAATTAATTATTGTCGCTGATTCAGAGTAGAATTACAATTACTTAGAAAATTGTGGAGTTTACAAATATAATGCACCATGGATATGGAGATATGGCGGTTACAATTGTGGCAGACTGCACACAAATCAATCTAGTTTTGAGATTAACACATCCATCGTCAAGGGCTGTTTGCTGTGCTGTGCCGTAGAAGCCGCGTGGTGATTTTCTTTCTGGTTTCGAGTAAGGGAGCGCTTTCGCAATGCTCACTTTGAGTGTTTTTTTGTGATGGTGTGGCGTGAGTTGTATTATGAATGAAAAACGACTCAGCCATGAGTTGGTCGTAGTATTTCGGAGCACGGTGGATTAGTTCCACATTTTCCCACTTGGGGAGATGGCCCTTGTTGATGCAGTGTTTACTGAGGGCAGGTTTTTCTGTGGCAAAATTACTGAGGTCGTTCCTGTGTTTATGGAACCATAAATGCGTGATTCGGGTGGTTCTCCTACATAAATAGCATTGCAGGCACCTCATGGTATTGTATAAGCCCCAGGATCATATTCTGTTTGTGTTGTGTATGTTTTGTTAACCCTTCAACTGGCCAATTGATTTTCGCATACCCACACCCCACCGGCCATTTAATTTTGAATTAATTAGGTGTTTCACTAAAAAATTTGTAACTTACGAACCAGATGTCATAGAGACATGAAAGCTAGTGAATCTAGGGCACTGCTCAGAGAACAACCCTTGATGAAGGACGTGTTAACCTTGGACGTGCATCCCTGTCGGCAGCATCATATGGCATCTGATGCTGCACTTTGGTGATTTTACACCTCTCTCCTGCTAATCCCCTAGTCATGGGTCCGACATCGGAATCACGTTTTCAAGGCCTTTTCAATGGTGTCTGACTCATGACTATGCGATCACTGTGTCGCCATCTGGCAGTGACACAGTGATGCAAAATGGGCAAAACTGATCATGCACAAAAAAATGAGAGAATAATGGCCACACACAGGGAAAGGTGAGCCATATGCGATCCGGCAGCTGCTGGATCGCGTAAATAAGTGCTGGATAGTGATGGAATAAGTGCTGGTGATGTAAATGCTCCAGCAATAATTTTGGTCAACCAAAATTAGATGAAACAAGTGAAAGTGTGTGTGTTTGTGTGTGCATCTAGTCCCAGTACTATTGCCATGCCCAGCTTTTGACCATCCAGCAGTCAGATTTTTGCATCCAGGGGGTTTTGTGGCCCAGCACCAGCACCAAGGATAAATACAGTGCTGAGCCGGACCCCCTGGATAGCGTGGAAGTGTTTGTGTGGGCGTGTGAATACTGAATGGAACTGGAATGCAGGTAGGCTGCAGACCCAATCTAGCATTGCTGGATTGGGAACAGGATTTGCGGCCCCAGCATTCAGTGCCGGAAGAAGGAAGCCTCCACCTTTGAGCTGCTGGTCTAGTTTCTGGACAACCCCCTCCTTCTAGCACATGCCAGAGCCATAAATCCTGAGCCAGATTGGGTGCTGGATTTGGATTGGGTGTTGGAGGTATACTTCCGGACGTAAGGCCTGTAGTGCGTTTGACTACAGTTGATGGAGAAAAAAAAAACAAAAAAAAAAAATTAAAATGTGTGATCCCCCAAGCTGCATTTCTGACATTTCCAAATTGCCAACTGCCAAGTGCCTAGGGCTTTCAGATCGAAAGTTACGATTTTTTCCCTTTCAAAATAGTGACTTTTTAAAATAAACTCGCCGGCTATAGGGTTAATCTCTAAAGCTAGCTTAGGCTTTACTGAGAACAATTGATTCGTGTGCAATTGTAACTGCCACATATCCACGGTACATTATATTTGTAAATTGCACAATTTTCTTTCTAAGTAATTTAATTCTACTCGGAATCTGCGACAATAATCCTGTGTTAATTGGCCACAAGAGGCATGATGTCCTATTTCGTGAATTTGTCGCCATTGATTTTTTTGTTTTTATCAACTGTAGTCAACCACACTACAGGCTTTCTGTGCTCCTCATGGTGCTTAGGCACTGTGCAAGGGGCACGACCAGTACCCCGGGATCGAAATTTTCGAGAGCCCACGCTGGGAATCGAACCCGGGACTGCCGAGCCACAGGCAGTCACTAAACCAACTGGGCTACGACGAGTCGCATTGACTACATTACCAAATTAACCTTTATATATAATGTGCTTCTGCACACATTGCCAAAGCTATATATATATATTTTTTTTAATTCACTGAAGTGACGGATCACAACAGGAAGATTCTGTACCCCTCTCAGAGCTTA
>JAQGBY010000868.1:0-35674 GCA_034698785.1 Mycogona germanica
ACGTGTACCTGACATCGTACAGGCACGGCTCCCACGGCTTTACTTCCATTCCGAAGGAAGGCGCGTTAAGGAATTTTCTCTCGCCTGAAAAATTCCAGAGGTCTCGGTCGGGAATCGAACCCGCGTTTGAATACGTTTGAACAAATTGGAAGAAACACACTAAAACAATGACTTATGTGCCAAGGATCTTTTACAAAGGTCTGCCCGAGTTAAGGAACAAACCAACTTGGCTGAAAAATTATTTATGGTATGTTCAGTATATTTGATTGGGATCCAACCACGCATAGACGTTCTCACTTAAACGCACATGTACGTTCACGTTGCGTCTAACAGTATTTGTCGGCTTCCATTATTTATGAAGATACGAGAGCCTACGTCATTCCCCTCGCGCATCTCTCCATCTCGGTGTATAATTTACCAGTTATCTCATTAAAGCAGTTAGGACAAAGAAAACCGACGTTCCGAATTTCGAGATCGAGCGTCGGGTCTTGAATTATAATTATTTTTATCCCGCAGGCGACAAGAGTTTCCCTGAACCTATTAGATCGAATCTATAAATTTTCACAACGTTATGCCGCCGTTTCGTTCCATATGTTCAACTCCCGGGTACACCGTCCGCACCTCTTAATAATTCAGTTATTTAATTTTCACTCGAAATTAAGGTGTACGAAAGGGGGTCTTCCTCCTTCTAACACTGATGTATTTCTATTCCGTCTGATGTATCAATCACAGAGACAGCCTATCATCCGCGGATGATCCAACGAAACGTACGGTACATTGTCACCAAATTTAGAACACCAGTAATTACATTAGCAACACTCTTAACAGGTACTGCTTAAGATTTGCTTTCAATTAGTGTAAGACACGGAAACAAAGTATATACATCAGAAAAGCAGATTCTTCGTCCATTACGAGTATATATACAAGTAGTTCGCGCGTTCCCGAAAAGTTTGCCGCAAAACCAACAGAGTATTTATTATAAGCCAATAACGCCCCCTCCCTGTTCACTATTAGTCAATTCCTAGAGAAACTCGGCGTCCATTATTAATATTATTAGCAATATTGTGATACTGTTCTGGTATCGAATTCGACTCAGCACGGTAGCTCCACCTACTGGCGCTAGGCAATCATTCATGGGTGAGGTGACACAGACTTTGTGGAAGATTTATGCGGCTGCTGTTTCTTCTTGAAGCTAAGTGACTAAGACACATTGTCATAGCAACGAGTTTCCTCCCTTCGGTTAAACCTTGGGGAGTATGTAGGCGTCACTGCAGGGCCTGTTGGAAGAACGTGCCGCCCTGGGCGACAAACACCTTCGTTCATCGGATGTCCAATACGCAGTGATAATAGCCTATACAATACTGGAGTTGGTCCAGCGCCTTTGAAATTGGGTGACAGTGATTTCTAAATTCCAGCATTAATTGTTTGTAATTGGCAATTATATGATTTCTCTAACGTCATAATATTCAAAAATGTTTTCATGACGTCATAATATTATTTTTACGATTCCTGCAGGGGTTTGTTCCCAAACGAATTTTAAAATTTAAGACGCCTTTCATTTAAATACCACACTAAAACAAAGTCGCATGAAGATTCTTGCAAATACTGAAGAATACACCTGCAAATATTTATATTAAAGCTTCTTAATTTATCATTGAAAAAAAAATATTCAACGTCAAATCTAAAACTGGAAGAAATATTAGGTGAGGTGTTGATTGTGTTGAAATTCAAAATTTGCTCTACTTGTACCTGAACTTGAACTGAATTTGGAAAAATGCTGTCTGAAAAATGCTGTCTCTGTATTACTGTACTTTTTACTAGTTCATTTGTTTATTGATAAATAAAATATTAATCAATCTGCTCCCTGGACATCGCCCCATGCTGCGCTCCCGTAAAGTAGCCATCGCGTCTAGTTCAGTTAGCAATTACAAGACAAAAGAAATTGCGGTCATTCCTAATTGGTAATTAGTTTCGCTCATCTTGCTAGCTGATGATCAAAGGACAGGAAAACGGTCGTACCAGGCGTAATCTTGTTTTGCACAGGAAATCACCTTGAATTTCGTTCGTGGCACTAGATTACATGAGCCGACGCCTGGTGCCGCGATGAGCGAACAACGTCAATCCTCCTGAGTCTCTTATTTGGTGAAACCAGTTCCGTTCTCCAGCCTTCCGTGTTCCAGGTCCATCATTCACAGAATGAAAATTCCCACACATTCCATCAACAAGCCGAATGACCGCACAGCCCTTGAGCCGTTAATTATTTTTTTTAATTTTAACCGAACCTTAATTAGTTAACTCAGCCTCAGACGAACTTCAGAATTGAGTACAGAGGTAGTAGACGTTCTCAATAAACGATAAAATATTTCAAAACGGGGTGATGTGATTTTATTCAAAAATTTATTCATTCTTGTTCATGATTCTGAGCCAAAGCCGCGTACGTAGGTCAGTTAGACGTAAAAACTTTGGGGATATTTCTTTGAGTTAGTTCATTCTTCTTGGATGATATCTTAAAGAGAAAATCCATAAAAAGGGCTCGTGACAAAGAAAAGGTCGAACAATGGGGAAATCGTTAACCGTTTAAATGAAGCTATTTCCGTTTTCTCGGCATCCAATCATTCTATTTTCTAGAAAACGCGCCGCAAACTCCTTCCAGATAGAGACCTAAAAGTTGTGTTACATCGCAAGAACGCTTCTTTCAGGTTATGTATGCTGGATAACGTTCTTGTTTGTTACATTACTTGCTCATGTGCGATAGATTGAATTGAAAATAATGGTATAAGCTATTATTTTATTTTGTAAAAAATATAATATTCTATTTTTGCGTTGAAATACGAGAGTACACGAGAATAACACTATGCCTTTTTGCGGCGAAAACGTCACACGTAATGGTGCCAGACGACATTACAGACTGTGGTTCGGCAAAAATAAAATAAAGATTTTCCATGCCATTAGGATAACAATTAAGCGTATCAAACCATTAACAATTTAAAACGCAAATTAGTTTTGAATTACAGCAATATTTCCTTCTTAATTATTGAAATAATATAAATAGAAAAACGCTTTGAAATTCGGAAACCAGATCTGGCGAAAAAAATAAGCATTAGCATTAGCAAATAAATCTTTTTGGAATCTATTTTTGTCGCCATATTATTTTTCGAGCAGCTGGGATAACTTAATTATTTTTTAAGATGTAAATTGATCTTTTCTCTTAAAGTCAATTTGGTCCGACAATTTTTGGGAGAAGTTAAAGCTGCGCTGCGAATTTTTCCCGAATATCTGTTTCCTTTGTGATGCTATGCTCCAGGAGAATAATGTCGTTCGGAGGCTAAAGTTAGCGGCTTAGCATCGGTTTTCATTCCATGCAATTTTATTCAGAATCCTATAATTATTGAATCTACACATGGCAACGTTATTTCGGGTAACGAAACAAAACATTTTTCATTTCTATTTTTTAATTCTATCTAAACGGGCATCTTAAATTCAGCTTAAAAGTGCGCATGCATTACATAGCTCTGCTTATTCTAATGCGACGCTACTGAAGCTTGAGGCGCCACCTGCAGTTCACCATAGTGAGACAAAAACGCCCAGCATTCATTTTGGACTGATCGCCGAAACAAAGGCCGCGCCCTCTGGCGGAAAATTAGTTTGACTTCTGCAAAATAAATGAATAAGCGCCTTGAACGCTTAAAAGAAAATTTAAACATTGTGGAGAAAAACCAGAATCGATCAAACAGACAAGGCATTTACGAAAGAACATAAAAATACTATTTGGTAATCTTCCAGCGCGAGAAGTTCTTAAAAATTCTCGTGTATAATAAACCCGGGTGCACTTATCGCCAGACAGGACATCTTGAAAATATCCTGACTGCTAACAAGGTGCGCTTGCTTTTTACGCGCGCGCAAGTTTAAGTAAGAGGTTTCTTCGAAACTTGAGAGAATAAACTGCATATATAGCTTGAAAAAGCTTGAAAAAGAGAACCCTTCTTCACAGACAGTTAGGCGGTCTCCGCGAATCTATTATCTGAAGCAGGCCTGCCTTGGATCAAATTTTATCTACCAGTATAACATGTACGTTTACACTGTTGGTCTACATGTACTCTGTGCATGTACATCCGACGGGCAATGGCTGAGTTACTTTCGTGAAGAATCTTTTCGTGCTAATCTTTCGAATATCATTGACCAATCAGTAACACGATGGAATAAAATGGTTACGTTTTGAGGCACTTCTTATTTTAAAAAAAATCCGAGACTGGTCATTTATTTCTAAAGATGTTTGAGTAAAATTGAATTACGACAATAATTTTAATTTTCATTAATCAATTAATTTTCTTAGATTGGTCTAGTTTTTACGAACGTATTCGCAAATTTTCGTAATAAGTGATAGCGCGTGGATAATTTCGTTTTGATTGTAGCGCAAATTTAATCTGCTAATGGCATAAACGCTTTTTGCTGGGGCGTGGTTTGGATCGCGCGCGCATCGTTCGTTGCAGAGCTCGGTGGATAGATGACACTACTAAACCGTATGGTCGATATTAGATCCTGAAAGACTCTTTTGCTGCTCTTCGAACTAAACGCGCTCCAAGCTAGTGCTTCGAACGCACGGATCTTGTGAAATACAGGGTGTGTAGGGGATGGGCGACTACACACGGGCACGGTTGTGATTCAGGGTGTGGAGATAATCGCTTATTTATTCCGCGTGACTCGCACCCACCATGTGCGTGTTACATGCATCAGTTGAGAAAGATTTGTTAGGATGTCTGTATGAGATTTGTTAGGATGTCTGTATGATATTAAATCGAATAATGGTGAATTCGGGGCATGGAACCGGTGATGTCCCGAATTCACCCTTTCTCGATATAATATGCATCGTTATGCTGATACATTATATGCCAGTTCTAAAATGTCACTTCTAAAATGTCAGTTCTAAATTGTCATCGTTAGGTCGTTCGATGGAAGGTTGAGGTGTTAAATAAACGGCACCTTTGACGATTATCCTTGAATAAAAGTCGTTTATTATTATTTAAAAAAAAGAAAAATGCTGATACAGGTTCGGCCGCATGAGAGTCATATCACTCATATGAACGTCATTTTCGAGATCAATTCGAACTTTCGATAACCATTTCAGTGAAACCTCAACCAGACATTTCGGATTTTTTTCTATGTCGTCCCTCACATAGTGCCTAAGCACCAAGAGTGGTAAATAAACTCCTGTAGTGCTATATTGCACAACAGTGAATTTAAAAAAATCGTCCAAGTATAAAATAGCTTCAAGAGTAATATATCATACCGAATAATGTTGTCCCGCCTTTGAAACGGCATTTTATTACTCAGAAATTTCTTTGCCACCCCTGTACCCGAAGATGTCGTGTCGTAAATAACCTTACCTGTCGTCCTTGCTGATGATGCATTTACTCTAGTGTGTGTGTGTTTGAAGGAAGTTGAACTGCTAATCCCCCTCCCCCCGCCCCCAACGCCTGCACTAAAAAAAAAATTGTGATGGAAGAAGATGGCCTTAAGAACGGGCCCGGCTAAAAATAGAAGGCGCAAAACCTGTCGAGTGAGGAACGTGTAATCTCTTTGAGACAATGCACTAACCCGAATAAGCCTCGTTCATTATGTGAGCAACCGTAGTCGGGGGCGGGTAACTGTGACGGGACTGGAGGAGTCCGCCTGACATCGACACTAATACTACAAATGTAGTCCTCCTGAGATCCCCTTCCTTACTCTCATGCAAGATGCTTGCCGTTTACCAACCTCAACGGCACGTGTAACAAAGATGCTTTTATTTACTTATGCTTAATGCTATTATATGTTATTATAATATGCACTGTAGATGTGACCTGTGCTTCAACTCCTATTTCCCCAGAGTGTGTCGACAGTGGAATAGCCTTAATGAGTCTCAAGTCAAGAGCCTGTTAGGATAGGACAACCACACCTTTGTTCTTAACTGGTCGTTCGACCCCCGAATATGTCCCATCCGGGACTGCTTGTGGTCCACATATTATAATTGTAATTTAAAAAAACTATAGAAATTATCCGTCTTCGTTCGAAAGCCCCCGTCATGTCAGCGAAATGTATTTCAACAATTTAAAAACTTCGTTCCCTCACGTGCCATAGCAATAACGTAACAACACTATTTTCTAACTTATTTTATTGTCGTTATTATATTTTTCGTTATTATTATTTATTGTCGTTATTATTATTTTATTATCGTTATTATATTTTATTATAATCTTATTTTATTATTATTATATATTATCGTTTGACAATTTAAATATCTGATCTGTTTAAAACACGAAAGCATTTTATTCGGAATTTGTTAAATATCTGTCTCAGGTATTAAACGATTTACAAATTGAAAATTTGGAACTATGACTGGCAGCATTGATAGCACGTGATAGCAACAGCGCCATTTTGAAGAACTGGAGACTTCATATTTGGATTTTTTGGTGAAGCGTTGTTTTATTTAAAAGAAACTTTAAATGGTTGACTTATCGAGAAATACTGAAAATCGAGATCTGAAATAACTTGCGCTCGACTACAAATTTGAGGAACTCAATGCAGCTCAAATTTTATTCAATTTCGTCAAGCCGTGGTATGTAAACGTCCTTGTTACACATGCCAAACATACTTAATCCTTAATGCCAAACATTCTTAATCCAAGCGTGATTGGCAAGGTGCGCGTTAAGACATTGAGCAGATTCTGCACGTGCTGCTCGCCCGTGCTTCGCCAAGAGATGACTTGGCGCTCTCGAATGACAATTCGTCCATCTCAATTGTGCTCAAGATTTACCAATGTGCTTGAGAGGGCACGTTCAACTTTTAATAAGATTCCAGCACGTCATTTGTATCGCTCGCGATGGTCACGATCTGAAAAGACACTCTGCCCCAATATCAAGCACAATTGAAATGGCTCGAACAACTTGAACAACAAGAGTTATAACAACCCTATTATTTTTCTTCTATACGGTACATTTTGTGAAGTGTGGCTACTCGAATGTTACACGGTTACCCCGATCGAAGCATCGATCGTCCTCAGCAGTCAGCAGCAGTGGGAAAAGCAGATTTTGGCGGAAGGTAGAGATGAATGTAAGTGGAGGAGGGTACATTATTATAATTGTCATTGGCGCATACAACCCCACGAAGGCTCTTGTATAATCCTGAACTGGTGAGTGCTAATTTCGTACTTTTAGGCTGGCATCCGCTCTCCATTGTACATCACAGGTGCGAGAAAAAAGATGACTCACCCCCGCCAATGTGAAGGTCGCGACGAGCGCATGCGGCACAGTGAAGAGGAATTGCACCGTCATGAACCCCACCCCGCCCCCCTGTCAAGTTGATTGTGCAACATACGGCCTCACTCACATAACTATATACCGGACATGCCGGACTAGCACATCTATAGGTGTTTCAGAACCCGAATGAATGGCAACGATGTTATTCGCGTCTTCCCAGTAGCACTAAAAGCAGGGTGCCAATTTTAAATTTTAATTTCGTTTCAACTTTCCAGTTGCGTTATTCATTTTTTTTTCTTCGCTAGAGTCTATTTTTGTTCAATTGGAATTGTTTTACGTATTTATTAGTATTGGTGTGCTCATAAACAACAATAATATAATGTGATATTTTTAACAATTTATAGGACAAGAACGGTGCCCGGCTTTACAGTAATTGTTAATGAAATTAAGAGATATCAAATGAGTTGAACTGACAAATGTTTATCCAAAACATTGGTCACATTTCGCTACTAAATTCATCGCTTTAGGAAAGATTAAAAGAAACTCTTTTCAAGATGGTTAAACAATTGTTTTTTTTGTAAATGTAATGTAATTTACACGTGTTTCACAAATCTTCAAAGGCTTCAGTATTCGAGAAGATCTGTCGTAAACTTAGGTTTATTGACGATCTCGTTACCGACTTTAATTGCAGTCCTAGTTATATCAGATAATTTAGAGTAGTTGTCCATTTTTCTTGCCTTTTGATTATTAATTGACCGTTTTATCATGTTTCGTGTTCGTGATTACTAAGGCACACTATCCGATTATTTTTTAGGCCTTATGAAAAAATTCGAATTTTGAACGTGCTGTGATGCCTCAACTTTTATTTTATTTTCAATTGTTTATTAATTTGATACTGAATCATTTTAAATATATATATCTTTGATTATTTTATGGTTTTTAATACTGCTATTTTATTTTATTTTTATATTGAAAATATTATTCCTGTTATTAATAGTATGTGTATAGTGTATGTTTAGTTGGAACTGTTATGAGGTAACTTTGTTGTCTCGTGAAATCGACGTCAAGCTTCTGATGTGGAGACGCCATTTTTTATGTTTGAAGCCAAAGGGAGAATAGTCAATATTTTGTTACGCCTTTTTTATTATGTTTTATTGTAAATATATATCTGAAAAGGAGACGCTAGCGAATTATGATAGTGTACTTACGGCATGTTCATTTTTAAGCAAATTCATTGAGCCGTTCGGCAAAAAGTCTCTGGAAATGAAAATCCCAACTTCAGTTTTATAATATAGGAGGATATACGAATGCAACTATAATTTGCGCCCTTGTCCTCCACAGCATCAACGATAATGTCCATCACACCAAATGATAACGCCCGTCCTACAGAAACGACACTTGCACGGGTTAATTGCGTCAGAAAGAGGAAATTCCAACTTCCGACAGCAATTGGTAGCTGGGTTGTTTGGTTTCTGGCGCGGAAACATAATGCTTCGGTTATGCATCTTAGAGCGTGGATGCAATTTCCTGAGTTCTCTAGCAACGAGCTTGATGACTATTAATATATGAACGAGGACGGGTGTAGTTCCTGCAGGATGATGACACTGAGATCAGGGACTAATAAAATGGCGGATCACAACATTTTAGTTGTCCTGGTGGTGGTCAGATTCGTCCTATTGCGAGGACGCCATGTTGCATGGAATCTGGATCCGCATTCTATGCTTAACGAATTTCTCGAGTTTTACCCACTTCTGTATTCATGCACGAATGCGCTTTTCCTCCCGAACAGAAAAATGCGAAGCGTAACAACTGCCGGCATATTGGGAATCCGGAGAACGGCGGACAAAAATGTGTGTTTGTTAACCATTATACGGAGAACAAAAGCGAAAGTCCCCCTGAATCCGTGGAATATGTTCGAGTGTTTGTCGAGCTCCCAACTCTTCGTACGGAGATATCTACTCGTTTGTGCGGCCCCTTGCTATTCACGAATAAAAAATTTCGACAAAAGAAAACAACCAGAATCTGCGCAGAGCCCACTTTCTAAGCTGGCCACGTAATTGTTTGTCTCTGCCAAGTAGGGTTACGAGGGCACGTCTATACCGTACAGTACGATTCATGAGACGACATTTTTCACCGAAAATATCTAATTCGCACAAACGGCGAACAAACTAAATAAAATCGAATTACAAATAATTGCAAACTACTTGTATTAATATTAGAAACATGCAATCGTAGGATGATGGTTAGATCCAAACTTGAAATATTTTCAGTTGTCACCGAGCTCGTCGTATTTTATTAAGTTTCATGCGGTGCTGTTTTCGGATGCTGCTCTGTTAATAAATTATTAAAATTAATTTTGTAAACTCAATTTGATAACGAGTTTCATAAAGTCAACACTCTTAAGAAATTTTAAATCATATATTATAAAACTAAGAATTGGATTTTCCTGTTCGGAGACCAACTCTCGAACGGATCAATGAAATGGCATAAAAATTAACATACACATCATAATTTGTTAGCGATCACTTTTCAGATCTCTATTTTCAAGATAACATAATAAAATAACCCTTACCAAATTTTGGATAATCTCCCTTTCGCTTCAAACGTAAAAAATGGCGTCTTCACATCAAAAGCATGACGTCGTCGATTTCACGAGACAACCAAGAAAACCAGATAACAGTTCCAACCAAGCGCACCATACCACATACTATTACCGGAATAATATTTTCAATATAAAAATAAAATAAAATAACAATATTAAAAAACATAAAATAATCAAAATAAAATTAAAAAAAAGTCAAAATAACATAACAATTGTCAAACGATTGAAAATCCAAATCTTTAAATATATAAAATAAAACAAGTTGAGGCACCACTGCATGACGTTATCATAGCACGTAAAAATTCGAATTTTTCACAATGTCAAATAAGTAAACTAAAACGTTTGCGTTTATCGTTTGTTATCGTGTAAACGTAACATTAATTAACGCCGGTAAATTTAAACAATTAATTTTTTATTTCATTGGTGGTAACCAAGGCAAAGCCGGGTAACATTCATGTAATTAATAGAGTGGAATTTTATTACGTAAATTTGGCGGATCGGCTGATTCCGTAAATCCATTTGATAGCGGTATAGGCGAAAGAGTTTCAGTAACCAAGAATTCCAGAAAATTCGCGGAATCCACCACGAACGCCAAAAAACTATACACGCCATTTCATACAATACTTTTTTTCGCCTTCGCAGAACACCCTTTCATCCACCCTTCGCGGAATTTTTCAGAAATGGACGCACTCGTAATAGCCTAATCCCAATCCAGCGTGCTTAAAAGATAAGACGAATTCTGTTTTCGAGATAGCAGTCGTTCGCTTGAAATACAAATCGAACGGTCGAATAGTAAAACATCTAACTAGGCAACTTTAAGGCTACGATTGTTTTCGTATTCAATCAATTCAGTTGGCCAATACATGATGCGCATTCGGTCGCAGAATGCATAACTGTTACGAAAGATCACAACCCACGTGACCAGCATGGGGAATGAGTCTCTAATTATGAAACATCACCTTTATATACGAGTGGATTTAATGTGTGCCACCATCGATGGCATCGGAATTTATCGGAAGGTCGGGACACACGCTGATATCATTTTTGTAATAATGATAATGGTTACAGCGAGGTGACTTGACTCCAAGCAGAAGAAAGAAAACGTTTGAATATTGATGAAACGGTTTCTGGTGGCATGCAAACATTTGTATAGGACTCGCGAACAACAAGTAATCGTAACGTAAATTCAATGCCAAACTTAGAAGTTAAATACTCCTACATTATTTTAATAGCTTCGCAGCGGTCAAGGTTACTTTATATATAAGGAAGGGGAGGTCCACCAAGAACAAGGTAGTCATTGAGGAAACTTGAGCTCTACAATCGTAACGGAACGGTTTGGGTTTCTAGATTTTGTAACAGCCGTAAATCTTTGTCAGTGACATTAACAATGACAAAGATCTTTTTTTTTTAAAGTGTGCAATTTGAGGTTAATTAACAACCATAAAAGTATTGAGCAGATGTGTTTGCTGATCGCATCTGCTTCGGGTCTAATGTATTTTTCGCAGCATTGGCCACTTGCATTTCCAACTGTTGCTGCTGATAGCGCTTTTAAGTCCCTAGCTGGTCTTTTTCACTTCATTGTCATAATTGAAATAATAATAAATCGAGAGCCTGTCTTAGCAAAGTCGTAAATTGTGACAATCATCATTCTAAATTTGGACCGAATTCGACGGTTTAACAACGCCATCTACTGATAATTGAGCATGCGAATAAGGACTCGATGATGTTATCGTATTGTCGATCCCTAGCATTAAGGTACTAACTCAGTGTGAAATAAACCTTTGTAACATGTCGCAGTAACAGGTGCACATCTAAATATAACTCATCGCACTTCGTTCCATTATGAAGGAGGTGGGGGGTGGGGAGTTATTTTCTGTACATGTAAGAGTACGAGCAAAAAACATTTCAAATTTAATTGCTTGGCAATCAGACAAAGCAAACATTATATCCCCTGTCGACAATAATCATTTTTGCTGAGGGGACGATCCACCAATTCCCGGTATCACACACACCGATATTGATTAAAACGTTTTTGTTTCCTCGAAACAAGCTGCTATTTCATTTCACAGTTACTGGGAAGTTTACGTAATTGCACGCATATATGCTGTAAATTATATTTTTATATTACTACCAACAGTCACATGATTCGTTTACGGTGGGCGTTTTCAGAAGACTGTTGGCCAGGGGGAAAAAGGTAGCAACAATAAAACTATTTTCAGAACGACTCTGTACATTATATAAATGGTGAATGACATTAAAGCAAATTACATCGGGACTTCATAGCTCAACGTATCACTTATTACGGTGATCATGGACACTTAAATTAAAATATAATAAAAGGGCGTACTTTTATCGCTAACCAATTACGCAGTTATAATTAAAGTTCGATAATTCATTGGCAAGATTAAAAAAAAACTTGGTTTTGTATGGGGCTTTGAAGGATTTGTTTATATTCACATGTTGATGTTGAGTTACATGAATGTGTATCGATGCAAGGATCTTTTTTTCTGTGGTTTGTCCTAATGGACATGGGATTAAGTATCAGCGCTCATCAAAATAGCCAGTTTCACTTACATACATTTAATTCCAATATACTTGAACAGACGCATCATGTATTGTGCACAAAAGATCGTAAGCTTGTTGATCTGCGTTTATTTGAGTCCGCGAGTTAGGAGCTTCACTATATTTACCGCAGACGATTTATAGTGGAAGCCTGGAGGGGAATTTCTTTTCAGGTAAATAGAATGCCTGTCTGAGAAAAAAGAAGAAAAAAAAACCGCGGGGAATTGGTACGGAGATAGCGTTTGATCTCTCTGCCTCGAAGGAAATCAATCATAGGATTTGTCTTTTTGAAAAGAACGATTCCATTGCTTGTTTTTTTTTTCCTCTGCCACTGGTCGACAAAAAGACCTCTTAATTCTTTATCGCTAAGTTGACTCTCAGGAAGCGGAACCGATATTATTTTATATACGAAACACATACTAGACATTTTTGTTTACATAGTCAATCGCCTTCCCTACGACTCGAACCAAACTGTATGAAATTCGTCAAGTGCAACAAAATAAAATGTAACTCGTATTTATTTTTCAAAAGTATATTGTACATATTAAAGCCAATATATTTATATTCGAAATTCCAATATAAATAGAGGCTTACAGGATATGAAATTACTTGGGATATCTAAAACGATTTGCGAAGAAACTAGTCTAACATCATATATTACAGTCTACGAAGTTTTCAAGAAAACGTAAAAACTCTCTTGAACACGATCACCAACGTAAGTTTAAACTTTCAACATTTATATCTTTTTTCTTCAGAGATTCCATTTTTTCCCCTCTGTTGTCCACATTTTTTGTCATCTCGCATAGGGGATCAATCGGAAACGAATTCGACGGCAAAATGTAGGTATAAAAAACTAAGAACACATTCCTGAAATAAGAAAAACAACAATTGCAAAGCCTTTTTTTATGGAAGGGGTTTCTTCTGTCGAACATTTGCAATATAAGACCACGCAAGAGCTCACTGAACAAAAGAAAAGTTTAGCATATTTTGTTATATCGAAGAATCTAATGTATTGATATTTCCGAGCAAATTGATTATTGATCTGCAGTCTGCTGGTTTGTCCAATATATGCAATTCACCACAAGTTCTCTCAAATAGCCGGTAAAAAAACCTGGATCCAGGTTCCATATTTCGTAAACGCCTCCACAAAAATTGTGCAAGAAAAAAATCCTATATACTCGTACGCACATATTGCTCGTTTAACTGTCTGATATAATGGCCAAAAGCAAATAATTTAATGCGAAAACTACGAGTACATACACGAATACACCTATGTATGTATGTGTTCACATGAACGGTTTTACTTGAATAGGTTAGGCAGAACATTTACTTGAATGGAACCAGCGTTGTTTCCGCCATATTAGATATTCATGCGGATATGCATCAAAACCAGAACACAATCTCATACAAATTGTATTTTCTTTTCTGAGAAGTGCCGGCTAAATATTTCAAATGCTTGCAATTTGATTTGATGGAGCATTCAGCTACAGAGGTATTATGTTTTTTCTTTGTAATACGTAAATGGTTTATGAAAATAGAACTCCTTTAGCGATTCTACTCAAAATATGTTTGTCGTTGCATGGATCACGGATTTGTGGAAAATGATTGTTTCCTGTCCGAATTTTGTAAATCACGATAATCCCACAAAAAAAATAGGAGATACTCGTTTAACCTTCCACAGACATTTCTCTAATGGAAATCTGATGAATATAGCCTTTTTCTTTACAAACATGTAAACTGGGTTGGAGAAAAGTCGTTGAAACTTTGGTACGCACTACTTCATTTTTGTTCACGCCGCGCTCACTGTTATCAAATACTTTGCAAAAAGATGGAATGGAATGGCAAGGAATTGATTTTCTGCCTCTTTCTCTAGAGAATTACAGCCGTTCTATTATATTGCAAGGTATAATTACTTTTTCCAATTAACCATTGCTATAATAGGCGTCAGTGGGTATAACCTCGAAACCTGGAGTCGAGCATGCTCGTGGCAGAAACAGTTGCTCCATCCGAAATGTAGTTGAACGTCAATGTAATCGAACCGACTGATGATTACTGGTCCGAATTGAATTACAGAGATTTTCTTTGATCTATAATCCTCATGACGGCTGGAAATTGCTCTGCAATTTGATGATGCGAACGAATGCTCTATAACTCCGCCTAATTAAGAGGAATCTGGAATTCATTGTTTCAAACAAGAAGGCGCTGCAGGAGCCCGGATGCTGGACCGCGCCGATCTATGGACACCTCGCTTTCTCACTAGATGGCCTTTCATTATGACTTCACCTTGCAACTGTAGGTGATGTTTTCTCCCCGCTTCCCAAATCCCAAATCACCCGAAGGAGTAATAAGAATAATAGGAGATTGTCCAAAAACAACTATCTCTGTCGAGACTTCTAAATCATCGATCTACTATAATTGCAACGAACCATCTGATTCTCTGGAATGCCATCGGAGGACACCAATAACTCATAACATAGACCGTACTAGCGAGAATTACTCGTAGATAAACAAAGCAATTTCATTTTATCTATGAGTCCATAACTGCCACAGATCGCACAACTGAATGAAATATTTGATCCTGAACTTCGAAGTGGTCAAAAAGTTAAATCAATCCATTTTTCTGACAATAATTGATCACTTTGTGGGCGTATTTACAAAAATGCTGCCTAAAAGAATCTTTCAATCTTCGAAGGTCTAAATTGTATTGCTAAACAGATTGTAGCAACGAGATGATAATTATATCCAGGTTGATGTTTGCGTGTAGAAAGACAAACGTATACACGCTAAACAAATGTTATCTACAAATCGTCCCCCCCTTTTTGATTCTGATTAAAAGGTAAACAACAACATCGTTCAAACGACGCAGGCAACACCAACAAAAAGTGCATTTAGTTGCATGTCACAAACTCTTATATACATGTACATGCGCAAAGAAACACTCGCACTTGCAGGGCTAATGTCAAAATGTACTAATGTATGTATTAAGTGTTACAGAAACCACGTCCCTTCATGTGATAGATTGCATAAGCGATTTCAGACAAGTACATATAGGATAGTTAACGCAACCTCTTGATTGTCTTAAGTAAAAACGTTACTTTAAAAAACAGTTGTATACGTGGGATACGTGAAGTAAATACTCTGTAGTATTTAAGAAATAATGTCTGCAGATCTTGGAGAGACGCCAAAATATTGAGTCGAACGGAAAAACCAGATTACCTCTCTTTCTATTGAAGAAATCATTCCCTGAGTAATTTTGCAATGCAGATAAAGGAAGGCAACGTTAAAATTGAATCGGTTACAGGAAAGGTCGAAGTCATAAAAATACCAACTGGTAAACTTGCTGCCTTTGCTATTTTCGGGCACTGGCTATTTATGAAATCAGAAGGAAAAAACAATTTGTGGAATTGAAATGCTCGAAGGCTACACCGGTACACATACTTAATCATTCGTCATACGATATTCTACGTGGTACGTGGTAGGTCTTCTACGCGTGCGCAGAATAACTGGTTGTTTTGAAAACATTCCTTGAAAATATCTCCTTTGTCAACTAGACACCACTGCCATATATGATATTTAAAAGGACTTAGAGAGAACTAAGCGCCGACATTAAGCTGTGATATACAATTTAAAAAATATATATTATCCGCTAATGCAACATTACGAGACACCTGCTAAGATTCTTTACAATTGTGACAATAATCAGGTAAACAATGATATAAAAAAAAGTTAATTAAAAAATGTCGAGCATCACAATAAATATTTTTAAAATAAGAGAAGGTTAGTGCGAATAATTTTTTTTTGATCAATCGATCAATTTCATTAATTTTAACCGAATTCTGTTGGTTAGTGCATTTTTTTTAGAATTTTTTAAAAAGGGGAAGCATATTCCGTCACTCCCAACTCATAACGAGAAGGGAGGACTTCAACCAACCCCATGCCTGGACAAATTATATTCAACGAATCACGGTAATCGAGAAAGACATATGAAAGCAAATAAAAACATTTGACCCAATCAGAGCAATGATTTATGCTCAATATGACATGAATCAAGAAAAAATCAAATCAATAAATGGATAATTTCCGAATGCTCACAATATCTTCAGTCATTTACGCGCCTTTGGTTCCCCATTCTCGCCACGGATTCCCATTTCTATCCAATGGATAATTTGCTAGTGAATTTTTTTATCGATATCCGAATATGCTATAGAATTGTCAACGCAAAGGCTGCAATGCCGTAGATAATTTGGAAATGACACACCATCAATTACAGATTAATTCCTCTTCAAAGATCCAAATATCTTAAAGGTGATGGACCACTTGTTTGTGAAACTCTTAAGCAGAGTTGACAAATAAAGTTAGCATTCTTGTAACAAAGAACAATTTAAAAATCAATTTGCTATTTTTACGCTATAATCTGTTATTTTTCTAGCAGCATCTCTGGTTCAAAAATTGTATTTATATCCTTATTTTGATTTCTGACAATTAAAAGTATCACAAATCCTTACGTCTCACAATTTATAGGACTTACCCGCAATACTTTGTCGTGGTTTATGCGACAAACTTCCAGTAAACTTTGCATCAACATTGGCCATCCCATCACGAAATTCATCGTGAAGTCGTCGAACGTCTAGGAATAGAAGATGAGAGCGTAAGAAGTAATTCTCGATAATCGATCATTCAATGCATACTCGAGGCGCAAAGGCATTATAATCTAACCTAACCCCTGCGACAGTTGTATCGAGAATGATTTGGATTTATAATATATTCAAATGGATTGGAGGGCTGAAGACGACAGACGCAGTTCCAACAATTTTACCATAAAACTAATGCATAAATTTTCTTTTCGCGTGTCGGGTTTGCTGGCTGGGGATTTGAACCCGACAATGACATTGGACTCCCGTCTAATGCCCCCAAAAACGAAGTAACGAGCTTCAAGTGGAGACAGTCGTGGTTGCAACACGATCTTATACGCGTTTGCACCTCACAGATTTGCGCTTATTTGGAGGTGGCAAATGTTCTACTTGTACAAATTCGTCGTCGTCGTCGAGAAGGGACCATTATTAGATTAAGGCACGGTGTCGAAATTCACTGAGGTAGGGATTGATTTGAGTCGTATTTATAAGTCGAACTGCTATTTTATTTTACGGTTAAGTTCGTGTGCAAGCAAGCACTTGAGATGGTGAGTATATTGATTAAGATTCGGTACTCTAAGCGGCAATTACAAATTAATACTGTTGTCAGCAGAGCACTTCCAACGTAGGGCTATGAACCATTCCAGGAATAATCAGAATTGGTGGATTCGGGACAGCACCGAATGAAGTTATTATCACCCAGACGTCTCATTCCAGGAATGTTCCGATTTCTTCTTGTAATGATTTAAGGACTACGTAGCCATCAAATGGCAAACCCGATATTCATAATTCATTCTTCAAGGTGCAACTTTGTATGAGACCACAAAGTTCTTGAGTTTCAACGCAACAATTTGCTCGTTCAAGAAAAATAACTCGATGAACAACATATTTTCGAAAGATGAGCAGCACCTAGAGTGCACCCAGCAATTTGTGTTTCTCTTATTTCTAATCTTTAGTTACAACGGGTTGGTCGTTTTTATTGAATATCTCGACAAACTCTAGTGGAATGGCTACTTCAAATTGTTTGAACGGCCGCGTTTGTATTACGTGATCGCAGAACCAGTACTGTGAAATATTGACGTCATCTTGACATTGATAGTAAACGTGCTTTTCCGAGCGCGTTCCTGATTCTATCCGCCGGACTAAGAGAACATGATCTAGAGACGTAGGTGGCTTGGACGTGCTAACCAAAATTATTTTAGACCACAGAAAACCCTCAACTTCAACATAATACTCGTACACCCACGAAATTGATGACGCCGTCCAGGGCTAATCACCCTTCACGAAAAGGCCAACAGCATCATTTACCGGTTTCCCTTCGCCATCGCTCAATTCGAGACAGATTATCTTTAAAAATCCATACGGATATGTCCATTAATCATCACTCATCCTCTCAACTAAGCTGTCGGTCAGGGCGCAAATTAAGCATCACTCCCACACGTAACGGCAATAAGTTAACGTCTTCATTAGAAGTTCATGTCCATCCAATACCAGCATGGACAATTGCTTGCATACGGTATTGGTCGGAAGTCCCTGTTGATCGTTTTGTAACCGCGCCTAATTGAATTGGACAAGAGCAATTTATCATACACAGCGTGTAAAAGCAAAATTAAAAATTAACCATGTGCTTGCTGTTCGCAGATTCAGGACAATTAAAATATGCCACCTTGCGCTGTCAGTCGGTGTTACTTGAAATTAATAAATTAGTTTCAACCACTCTGAGCAGTTGATACGGACATAAAATAGTCAGAAAGAAATCTGCCTCCTTACAGATGCGATCAAATTACAATTTTTCTTAAACCTTGATTACCTTCCCGGAGCAGGTCCTAACCAAAGAGATGTAAGATGTGTGGCAATGCTAAATTAAACCAGACGTTCGCTTTTCTCTCGACTCCAGGTGGTTCGGAAAAAACAGTCCACGCAATGCTGCATAGAAAAAGTGAAGAACTACATGATTCTCAACGCACTACTATTAAATAGAAACGTATCTGCAGCTGTCAACCTTCATATGATCGATCTAGGTTGAACGTATTGAACGCACAAAAGCATTCGAAGAACTCCAATGCAAGAAAATTCATTGAAATGATGACAGTGACGGTTGAAGGGATTTCTAGTTCTTTCATCCTTGCTTATCTAAACGCTTAAATGACTGGTGATTTATGAGTCCATCTGAAAATCGATCGTTGTCTCATGAATATATCTGATAGAAATGCGAATTTCTATAAATAATGATGGGATAAATAAATTGCTCGTCATACTTTAAAAAAATTAACATATCAATCTATCAAAAAAATATTTCTTTTGTATTTGTGTAGCGGGTCTACATGTGTATCTGCGTGCTGAAATTTCTACAATGTTTATCAATCACCAACGTGTGTTTGTTCTCCAAAGTTTAAAAAAGATTTTTTCGTGTGGGCTTTCAGCAGATATATCAAAGTGCAACCATATGTTTGTTCATACTTGGGGGTTGAGTCTCGGATCATCAGTTCGGTACAGTCATTGTACATGTAAATGCGAATAAAGCGTATCAAGGGCTACTCGGTAGCACATACCACCATATATCCATGGAGATATATCCATTGGAAAAATCATAAACCTTTATTCCAGCAACCTCAATAACCCCCGTAAGTATAGTATGACCGCATATAGTCCAATTCGAAATAGAAATAGAGAGAAGTTCGCAAAAAAATCTGCATAATACGTGAAAATGTTGTGAGAGCTCCCGATATGCATTCAGAATAGCATCCTGCTTGAGGCAACTTAGTATCCTCATTCCTTTATCTTCCTGTGACCATGTATCTGAATCTCCCTCATCAAGGCCACCAGATACTTCTAAAAATATATATAGATATAAAAAAATATATATATAAATAGATATCAAAATAATCTATATCTATAAATGCGAATGTATGTTTGTTTGTGTGTTTGTATGTATGTCCTTTATGCATTCCTAAACCATTCATCCGATCACTTTCCTACGATCATCAGATCACTATCAGATCGCATCAACCGCGATCCCCAAACCTGGACTTCCCTGCAAGGCTTCTAGGTGTGCTCCCCCACTCACTCAGAGAAACCTTCAACCTTCTTCTCTCTTTTATTCTTCTCGCTGACGTCAGTTGAGAACCCCCTCCCAGTTTTCATTTAGCGCCACCAGAGCACATTTGCATGCGTCGCGGCAAAGCACGGGAAAGCGGCAAAGCACGGGAAAGCGGCAAAGTGCAGGAAAGCGGCAAAGCGCAGGAAAGCGGGAAAACACGGGAAAGCGGCAAAGCGGGGGAAAGTGGGAAAGCGGCAAAGCACGGGAAAGCGGGATGCAAATGAATGCATCTATGCGTCTATCGAATCGCAGCAATGCGCGACGGGTCAGCTAGTAATATATAAATATATATCAAAGGCTGAAAAAAATTCAAGTGAACCAAAATTTACAATTTCTGCCGGAAGAAATGGTTTTCAAACACATCAACAAAGCCATATCATAATTCTAAACATAGAAATATCACAATATATTTGTTTTCGAAAAGCGAAAGCTGAAAGTTATTATACGAATATCTTACAAACGGAAATTTTTTATTTATATATGGATGTTTTTCTAAGGGGATGTGGATTTTAAATGAAGTATTCCCAAAAAATGCGGCTTAATTTTAATTACCTTGTGAGTATGCGCAGTCGGCCTGAATACCAAATGCGCTTATTAAAGTCATATTTAAATGTACGAGTGCCAGCGAGCAAAAGGCACTTTATCACCCAGAAAAGTAGAGCCAGGTTCACGAAGCACACTCGATTACGTGAAGACAAATCGAAAAGTGAGAAAAACAAAAATTCTATATATCACCAATAATTGCAATTTTTAGTAGAAGGAAATCTAATCCGCTAGACTCGCTCCTGGGTTGCTGCTCTCTCACTCGCAATAAATTTGTTTAATATTTTTTTGCGATTTTTCTACTGCAAATAGCTATGCCTATTTTGTTTAAGCACTGATGGACAATATTACAGCCCCTCTCTAACAGTTCCATGGTGTGAATGAGAATTCAACCCTCTATCGTTCTCTTTTAACATGTAATTTTTTTAAAAAACGAAAGTTGATTGCACTTTCACAAAAACAAGTAGTTGAAATATATTCAGAAAATAGAAGAATAAAAATTAATCGGCTGAAGAAATCTCGATCGTAAGTTTGTCTCGTCTACACTTTTCTTATCTACTTTTCGATTACGTGTAAACACATAATGGTCGAAATTCTGAAAGAACGAATACAAAGTTATGTGCGAACCAACGAACACGCGTTATCCGTTTTTCCATAATAATACGAGAATAAGAATGGGTACACGAGCCTAAGAAATAAATTATAGTTAGGACGACACACGAGACCATACATTTCAATGTACTCGTGAAGGAGATTAGATGGGGAAAATGATGTTATATAATGAAGAACGAAATTACCTACTACTTTCTCGGTTTACGAAAAACATTTTTCATCTTCAAAGGCAAAAAAAAAGTAATACGAGAATGAATTTTTTGAAAATTAAATATTTTTGTAGAGCCATATGTTTTGCCTAAGGGGAACAGAATTAGAGAAAATTGCTGTTGCTGATGGGCAAAGGAGCAGATTTGCCAAAACTTTTGTGAAAGACTCATTGTAACATCTAAAGCAAATGGCGCAACTAAACTTTTTTTCCGCAGATGTTTATCGAATCAAAGGGTTTATTCTTTTCTATTCGGAATCCATTTTCAGTTAGGGACTATACATATTCGTTACATGGATCCGTACGTTCTTAGAATAAGCCAAGTCATGCGTGCAACCACACAGACAAATTTATGTAAACAGCTCGCCTATATTTAACCTGGAGAACGCATCAACATAGGAGAAAACATCTTATAGATTATGAAAAAAAATTCCACATGAAAAAGGAATGTCTCAAGTCATGCAAGTACACATTTGAAACCGAGTTATTGGTGATACGGTAGTAAATTCATTTACGAAAACATACCGCATACGAAACGTTTTGTCGAGACAGACGAACGATGATGATGACGATGATGTGACGACAGACTCTGTCCCCAACTCTGACGCAAGAATACTGTACACTCCCCGCCCAGCATTTCAAACCTCCATTCGGTGTCATTCACACGCAACAACAACATCAAAAAATGGGGTGATGGTGGGGGAGGTGTTGACACTGGCAGGATCTCGATAAATTTTCAGGTCCCCCTTCACAGTTGACAGGCGTAATTATTAGAGTGGGTCTCGGTGTACAAGCGTAACAACCCCATGATGCATATACGGCATTGATTAAAAAAAAAGATGACAACCGACGTAAGACGTTAAGATTCCTACCTAATTCGCCCAAAAAAATCCTTAAATATTTAATCGCGGTTGATCATTGCACGACCTTCTGCAAAACTTTGTGTCTTGAACTTCTTGGGATAAGACACCCTTGAGCCGCGTTAAGTAACTTTTTAAAACAAAACCACTAAACGACAACCCTAAACAAATGTTTTTTTCTTGACATGTCTTGACTTGTTTAGGTTAAGACCAATCTCGTCTCGTCTCGCTGGGATCACATGCCAGATGTGGACAAGACAAATACTCTTTTTTTCCTCCTCCCAACCTTTCACCAATCGGCACGACGATTGGCTGCTACTATTCTACAGAGTAGTCAACAAGTCTGCTATCCTCCGAAATCCTAGGCAACTTAGCATCATCCTTTGGACGCACAACCACTTCAATGACATAGCTGAATCTTTTTACGATGCCGTTCTCTCTCTCTCTGTGTTAAGAGACTTCGATCGTGTCCGTTATCGAACTCCATCGGCGGCGCATGCGCAGAGCGTCTTAGAAGGGGAAGCTCTCGGCGATTCGACGGTTCGGATCCGACCGAGTTGATGCTCAGATTGGACGGCATCGTCAACGAGAGAGTCACGTTAGAAAAAATGTCTCGATCGTCCACAAAAGATCACCAAGAACACACTCGATTTCGACGAAGCGAGCTCTCGCGCACTTGACTATTTTATCGGCAGCACTGAGATGATAGGGTCGTCAGTCGAGTATCACGGGAGATAGATACATATCCTTCTGAGACCATCACACTGAGTGTGTAAGGGATAAAAGCATGATGAACTGGAGATTATTCTACAGTCGTTCTTGCTAAACTTTGCCCAACTTTGACTTGAATTCGCAGAACTGTTTCTAGATTCTGTAAGAAAATGGATGACGCGAAATCACATAAACCTTTGAACGAGATTAGACTATGATTTTATAAACAGAGATGTAAAGATGACATGAGAATGTAAAAGAGGTATTCCCGAGATTCTCATTAAAATCGTTATAAACGATTCCGGATTTTCCCTGCGCTAAAGAAACACTTGAGATAAAAGAATCAAAACCTTATTAAAATGAAATGATGAACTGAACGGATTTGAATCAGCGACCCTGAAACACATTCGGTACATTAAACTATAGTGTGGCATTCGGTACGTAGGAAGAAAGACATGAAACACCAAAGAAAATATTAGTCCTCGTTTCTCCAAACAAACACATCAATAAACAAGACCCCATGTACTTAAGTTAATTAATTTTCTGATTTATTTGTAAAACAGTACCTTTGCACTGCACATACACAATTTTGTTCGAATTGTTTCAATCAAAACTTTTCACAAATATTTATTTAATCTAGCGTGCACATGTACTCTGTAGGAGGATATCCGAGCTAAAGATTTGTGGGATTGTACAGGAAAACTAGAACGAACATGGTTTTTGTATGACCAACTGTTGTACATGTTTAGTCTACAATCCGAATGACTTATTCGAACGATCAAGTATTGTGCGCTCATTAATTCGAGTAGAATTCGACGTCCTACATATTTAATAAATATCTCGTAGTGGATAACGCATTTTTCTTTACCGACATCACCATTTGGGGGAAAGCTACCCATCGTTAAAATTAATATTACATACAATTCCTTTTCAAATAACAATTTAAAATAAATCATTTGCAGCTAAAGTTTTGCTCCCTACCCCTTAGAAATTCTTTTCATTTTTTAAATAAATTTTATCACATTTTTTCCTCATCGAATACTTGATCCGGTATCATTTTTCTCTCTATTGCAAAATATCATATCAATACTTTACATAAAGGATTGGTATCAACCTCTAATGATCTAACACATCCGACGAGGTACTGAAATATATTGTAACTGCATTCCTGACGACAACGCCTCTAGTGAGCAACTGATGAAACCTACATTTTCGGTGGACACCTCCAGGCGCAATGCTTAAAATAACGCCAATCATTTTTCTGACGGGAACCTCAACGTGAACGAATATATAGGTTTCGTGTCCGCCTAAACCTTAGTGCGTGGGACGACAACAATGAAATTTTGTTTTAATTTCCGGCCGTTGATATCCGCTCAAAATCTCCTTTCACAGAGCGTGCTGTATCATCTGTCTGACCAATGGATATCATTCGTTCCTTGACAGATATAGGGCGCGCCGTCATCGACCATGGATCTCACTTTCTCGCCTACGGTCCTTCACACTCACCTCGGAGCAGTGCCAGAGCTAGAAAGAGAGAGAGCGGCAGAAATATATATATATAGTGAGAAGTAAAATATAAACACGATTTCCTCTCGACTAGAAAATTGCCTGAGCGGCAGTGACCTACTGGACCAGAGATGTAGGACTAAAAATAAAAATGGGCAAATAAGGCTGCAACGAAGCGAAGATAATCCGCGCGAGATAAAAAAAAAAGACTGGCCAATGGTGGACCTACGTTCGAAAGGTCGACTGTCCGTTAACATTTTTGGCGAAATAGAAAATTGTCCGAACGGAATCGAATATTTTATCAGACCCATTCGCGCTCCTATGAGTTAGCGACATCATTTAGCGCTTTGACACGAAATCACTTTCAGGTAGTCGAGCTACTTGGAAAAGGGCAGGGTATGAAATTATAAGAGCAAATACATAATTAAAGTGCTGGGAATTGCAGGACTACAATTATAACTCGGCAACGAAAATATTTTAAACTTAAAAATTTAAAACATCTTATCGAAGATAAATAAAGAAATTGAAATTTGAAAAGAAATTAAATTGAAAACGAAAGTCGCGGATGTGTTCTTACGTTTGTCTTTGTGTTTCGCAAATTTTCAATTTCTTTATTTATCTTCGATAAGATGTTTTAAATTATTACGTTTAAAATATTTTCGTTGCCGAGTTATAATTGTAGTCCTGCAATTCCCAGCACTTTAATTAATATTACCAGCGGCTCCTATTCTTTTCTTTGTATAATACATAAGCTTGACAAATTTATAAGACAAATTTAGTTATTAAAATTAATGACAAATTTAGATCAAGATTTCGATAACTAAATATTTTCTCTTCTCTCAATAACATTGAGATTTTATCTGTAAAAATGTCCTCAATATTTTATTTATACAGGAAAACACAGTTCACACAAGATTATTTTTATTTTAAATTATATTTTTTAAATCTGAAACCACACACTCATCATGTACACTACTATCTGACCCTCATCATCTGACCCTCACACTATCTGACCCTCATCATGTTCGTTTCATACATGAACGAGTTTATATGCCTTTTGCCCAACGTTTGAACCTTTCTGGGTTCGATCCCACCATTATCGAACGTACGCGCTAAAAATGATTCGACACTAGACCCTTCTGAGGACGGTTTCTCATAGAGGCTTATATTTCCAATAATATCGGAATTGATGTTCGACTGACGAGAGAGATCATAGCTGGCGGTCAACGTTGAAAAAACCCAGTTATAAACACATCTATTTTTACGATCGGTACTCAACACGGCTAGTCTATATGTGGAATGCGTTCGACCAATTCGTGAATTACCCGTCTTTATTACTCGACGAAATATTTCTTATACACGTCCACAAGTGTCAGACGCATGCGCATTTGCGCTAACCAAATTACAAGGATTTGACATTCCACTTAGAAAAATGAAATTCAAACAAAAAAAATAAATGTATGGCTAGCAAAGCAATAAAAAAATATACCATCCCTCCCATACCAAAAATGATAACACGGCAATCATTACTCAATAAAAAATTAAATATTCTCCAGGCAACTTTCATAGTTGTTTCATAAAATGTACCTACATTACTCTACGTGTATTTCTAAGGACGACAATAAAATATTATTTATAACTGTTATGTTCTTTTTATGGGCTGCGGTTCACAAAAACTGTCATCTGGAGTTGGAATCAAAACGCTTTTTCGCACAAATCATAATTTACATTTTATTACGTTGTAGTCGAACGTGGCTTTTTTTGTGTTTTTTTTTGTTTCATTACATGTGTTAGTACACGGCTAAGCCCTTCAGCACATTTACGCAATTGGGTCGCGGGTTCTGATGATTTGTTTACTCACCGGTTAATCAACCGGAAATCTTGTTTCGCGCTCACTGACCATCATCACTCAAGTTCATGGCGTTACGAAATTCAAGGCGCGCTCGCGTCGTGCCTGTTGACAAATTATACATGTAGGTTTCGAGTCCCGACGTCTGAAAACAAACATCGTGTACCAGACCGCGGGCAGGCGTGCGTCAGGAGAGCGCACGCGTTCCAGAGACGAGGAGTGAGTGGACCAAGCCGACATCGACAACTCACTCTCCATTGGTCGGATGTAATGCCGCTGGGCTATTCTGGTGGTCAGAAGCCGTTTACGCCTCCCCTACACACTGGGGATTATCTCAGCGTGCTGAGAGAGAGAGCGGATCGAGTTCGGATGGCTCGCTTGGATTATTATTGACAGAACATCAAAGTTTGACCGGAAGCAAAGCGCTTCATACAGAATACAATATACTGTATATAGGCTTTTACACACTGACCAGTATTAACCAAGCAGATTGTCTCCAAAGTTGTTAGAATTTCTAAAATTTAATTAAAAATCATTGCACTGAAAGTGATTAAATAACAGTTAATGGTTTTCACGATTGCATTTCTTGAAATATAATTTCAATTTTTTATTTTCAGTGTCACATCATCTACCATGTACAGATTGCAATTTCGTCAACAATTAAAAACAATAAATCTGACACGAAGTTTTTCGGACCCTTACATTGCATATATATATATATTTTATCAACTGTAGTCAACCGCACTACAGGCGTTTTGTAACCCTCATGGTGCTCTGGCACTATGCGAGGGGCACCTCCACTACCCCGGGATCGAAACTTTCGAGAGCCCACGCCGGGAATCGAACCCGGGACAGCCGAACAACAGTCCGTCATAAACCAACTGCGCCACGACGGGTCGTACTAGTCTTATTCTTATTAGTGCAAAAATATTAGACTAAGTCTTATTAGTGCCATTAAATCTCTAAATCATTTTTATTTGCGTATATACAGTGCACTTGTATTTAGCGAGCCCGTACAGGAGCTGTTCAGCTCAAATATAAACTCAGGTAACAAAAAAAAGACACCTGAAATCACAACATTTCTTATACTGGCTCACGCTGTCACACAGTGCCACCTACTGAGCAGAAGGCAAACGGAAGAACCGACAAAATCTTGGCAGCAAGCAAGTGGTGGTGGTGGTGGCAAAATTTTCTTCTACCGTCTACCACATGCTGAGAAGATTGAATGTCACATTTCTTACGCGCTCGCATAAATTCAATTTCGCATTTACCGGTGCATATAAAAGTTGGACGCAGCAAACGAAAAAAAAAAAGAAATGTCGACATCGACCCAGTGGAATTGCGTGAATCACACAAACAGTTGCCCTGCCGAAATCAAAGGTCAAAATACCTCCTCACTCATTTTGACTACACGTAGTTTAAACATACTAAGACCACTGAAAACATAACGAGCCGAAGCATAAATTTCGTTTTTAAACGCCTTATGTGCTCACAAAAATATTCGATCATTTGCAACATAGCGCAACAAAATTTCAACCCAACAAAATTTGCCATTTGTACAAAATTTGAAAATCTAACCGTCAAATCTTGTTCTGAAAATAAAAATTAGAGTATTTCTCTGTTTTTTTTTTTAAATAAAATTTCATTAATAGATCGTTGATCGTTTCTGTTTCGCCGATTTCATGGAGCATGCGTTGCATTGTCCAACGCCTCACCACTGCACCGACTACCTTTGACAAAAACATTTATGCCTCTCTCTGTGTGGTGCAAAACTGCTTACGTAAAACTGGTGACACAATCATTTATTTTATGTCTGTTCACTGCGCCATTTAGCAATCCATTATACATGGTGTAATATGAGAAATAATGACATGAAATTATAATACTAGAGCGTTACATGGACTACATGCGTTTCCTAATTGAACCGATATCAAACTTTATAAACTGTACCTTATGCAAAAACATTCTCAAATGAAAACAGGTATACTGTAAACAAATTAATTGTTAAAAAAGTAGAAGTTTGTAATTTGTAGAAATACAATACTTTACTCGAGAAAAGTAAATTCAAAGCAGGGCAATGCTTTTTTGTGCTTCTTTGTGTTTTAAAAAAAAATGAATAGAAGCCGATGGTAGTTTTTAACTAAGCACTGGGAATTGCAGGACTACAATTAGAACTCGGCAACGTCATTACCCAATAATTTGAAAAAATATATAAAGGAATTTTTTATTGTATCTCTGGCTATCAATAGCTTCCTGAAGCTACCACTCTTCATTCGTTTGTCTTTTGTGTTTCACGAATCTTCATTTTCTTAATTTGTCTTCAAGACGATGCTTTATATTTTACGTTTAATTGTAGTCTAGTGCTTAGTTTAAGTTCTTTATGTTTGTTTACTAAATAATATGGGGCAAGATTATTTTTAGCTGAACCACAAATATTCTCACCTCTCATAGTTCTCGGATTCGTCCAATATGTATGTTGCTGAATTCCCCCGGCTATATTAGATGGTCGGGATGAGGAGAGAAACCCCCTATCTTTATGCTAACGTAAGTGAATCTTTTTCAACTTTCAATTAAGGTAGTTAGACTATGCAATTCCGAAAACATATTCCAATGAGGACTTACAAAAGTACATCTTTTCGGCTTTTGATTCAGCATGCAAAATGAAAAGTCTGAGAAATAAACTATGTGTGTGTGCCGATGCTTGCTTAGGTTTGCTGATAATTTCATTTTGTCTGCAAAAAAGAAAATTGTATGAACTGCGTCGGGATTTTTTCTTTCATTTTTAATCTTCGCCTGTTCGTTATTACATTTATACAGTGTATCACGAGTAACACTCTTCCAGCCACCGTCACGCCGATAGAGACTTATACTTTGTATCCAGATGCAACTCCACGAACGTTAAAAAAAGTCGTATAATTTAATCGCCGCCAATTTTACATATACTGTATAATCGCACTGTGGCGTAATATATCCTCTCGAGACCCCGTGTGCGAAAACGGACAGAGGTTCTGTATATATATACAGAACATTGACTGATTAACAGATTTTCCAAATTTATTGCATGATATTCAATACAGCACTACAATTATACAGTGGACAACGAATGCCTTGAAGTGACTCTAGTACTCTGTAACGATGTACTTGCAATTCCTTTCGATTATTCGTGCTCTATTTTAAGAAAGCAACTGCATTGTCGGAGATATATTCGTCTAATCTCAAATGTCCTGGAGACGTCCAGCATGCTTAAAGGGATTGAGTTTGACTTTCATGAGCACATGCGGCATCGAATAAGATAGTATAACTAACATTATATTTGTTGTCTTCTCCCATGATCCCATGAAATTGTTTCAGTATTGGTATTTTCTTCATGCTTCTTTCTGGTATACACGCATTTTCTAAGATTTGACTGGATAAGACGAGACTGGTCTAACGCGAAACAATGAGAATAGAAAAACGGGAGTTATTCTTTTCGGCGAGAAGAATTTTTTCCACCATACTCATGTAACACCCAGCACGTCTGTGCGTAATAGATTGGCTAGTATTTTTCCAGGTGCCCGTAATGATGCAGTAATGATGGCCACATACCCGCTTTAATTTGGGATTGTTCTTGTAACTCGGTGCTAATTCATGAGGTAACAAACTTCGCGAACACGTGTCAAGCATATGGGATTTATCACGGGCCGGGGTTGGCTTGTCCTCGCCTACACCTGAAGCGTTCATTTCTCGATTCTCAATTTAAGATGAGCCACAAGACATTCAGAAAGGAGATACGAGGCACCTGAACATTCGCATAAAATTCCTGACTGTTTAGCACTGACATTGATAAGTCACATTGCAAACATTGTCAATTACTAATATTAAATTTACACTTAAAGTCATAAAGTTTTTGCTCATGTAAAATTTATTTTAAAAAATTGCATCGGTATTACGAGAGAATTTGAGTACAGTAAATAATAAAACATTACTCGACAACGCTACATCTTTTTATAAAATCGAAGCTATCACCGGGACAGCGCCGGACGAAAAAAGACGAACGACAAACTCTTCAAATCAAATACTAGAAATAACTATTGTTCAATAAGGATAAATTGAAATGAAAGCCACTGCAACCGATGAAAGCCAAAAATGATGACGATTCACACACACTATTAATAGCAAAAGACAACGTCATCGTTATTAGCTTTCGTCAGTTGCTGTAGGTTTTAATTTAGTAAATTCTTATTAAATAATAGTTATGCTATTATTTAATTTGACCATAGTTGATTGGATTTTAATAAAAAAAAATTGAAAAGTTTATCGCCGATTCGGTTCGTCTTTTTCGTCCGGCGCTGTCCCGGCGCTGTCCTGTCTTCATTATATTTGACATCTTTTTATGAATATAAAATTTCCAAATTTCTAATATTTGAAGCCCAATTTTAATGATTTCAAACTTCTATGACCGCAAAATGGTGATACGTCGTGACTCGTTCGGCTCGTTGAAACCTAGTCGATCGAGACAGACTAGTGACGTGACAGGACAGTCTCGGGTTCGATCCCCGGCGCTAGTTATCTTTTAAAAATCCGATTCCGAATACCAGGTGAAAATATGTCCCCTCACAATTAGCACCGTAAAGAGCACACAGAATCTCTTTCGCGACTTACAAACACAACTAACAAGTCAACACACCCTTTCTAAATTTTGAGTTACCGTTGCTTACGAAGCACACTTCAGGTTAACTATCAAGTCTAGTTAGCGCTACGCTGTCCGTCAACCACCCTGGTTACACCGGGAGCGGGCGCACCTGCTCCTTCAGTCTCGACAACGCGCGTAGATTTGAGAAAACGCGTGTGTGTGTGTGTACATGTACTCGTACGGTAGGGGTGTAGAGTACAGTAGTACAGTAGTAGGAGGAGAACGCGCGAACGCCAAAGTACGTACTCGTGCGCGTGCTCCACTCCGATCTTCGCCATTAATACGACACACGCGGCGGAGTGAAGACAACAAATCGCTCATGTGGCGTGCACCAGTGACTGACTACTTGAGTAATGACGACACACCTTGGACTGCTTTTCGGACGACCACCGACGGGATAATGACACCACCGACCACCGTGGTATAACCGTAGCCCAATTTACCGTACCACATCAGTCGGTTGCGCAAAGTTATTTTTTTTCGAGACAAGAACAAATTCGTCGACGCGACGCGTGAAACAGCTGATAACGTCCATTGTGTTGTTCAGATTTTTTCCCCCACCCCTCGTCCAAACCAGGCGTCGATGTGTCATGTGCATCATCGTATATATACCCCAGATAACGGTTTTTCGTGTTTATTATTTTAGTATTAATATTGTGTGACTGAAGTTGTTTATGAGGCAGGGCTGCTCGGACAGATAAGAGACCGAAGTGTAGTTCGTTTTTCGACGACAGTGTGTGTATGTGGAAATTCTTGTCACATAGAAAAAAGAATTTCACATGCTGTGTGTGGTGGTGGTGGTGGTGTTGGTGAGCAGTTCGTATTTTCGTATGGTGGAAACTGCCAGTGTGCTCTTAGAGAGAGTGAGCTCGGAGCGCGAAAAGTTTGCCTTGCCGCTGCTGGCGAGTAACAAATAAAGCGTGCTCTCTTTGATTCCGCTTGCTGCATTCGCTGATGGAACCTGGAATCGCGTTCCATCCACAACGCACGTGCTGAGGAATGGACGATGGTCGCGTCGGAATCGCGGAGCGCGTCGTCCAACTTCAGTCTAACCTATATATATATATAACGTGACTTTCGATCTATCTCACTCTCATAGTGGGAGATTCGACGAAATGAAAAAAGAGAACGCGCGTATCTATGAATAAAATTGGTGGACGTGTGTGATGCTGGATATTGGTGACGGGGAAGTTCCGATGATTCGACTGTAGTTGGGGTGGGGGTTGAAACGAAACGACGGTGATGTCAAAATTCGTCGTCAGCGTCGACCGGCAGACGTGACAGCATCCGACAATGATTTCGACACCGACACCAACATTTACCGATTGCGTCGGTTATCGGTCGTGCCCTGTCCTGCAACGTTAAACGTTATACCAAGAAGAAAAAATAATATATATATATATAGATTGCGACGATACGGTTAAAATGTTTCCTGATTTGATGTCCGATGTGCGGTAGACGCGCGAGTGACTTCCAAAAAAAAGTAATTCAATACTAACCAATCTGTTTAATAATGAAAAGTGGATTATCGATTGTGTGGTTCGGTTTGTGGCGCATTTTGGTCTGGCTAATTCTGGTGAGTGACATATGCTGCCGGGCACGGATCGAGTCCATCGCTGGTGGACGCGGATCGGGAGTGGACGGTTGGCGGACCAACAACAACCATCAGCACCGCAACGGTAACGGCATGGGCCAAAGCGGCGGTATAGATGGCGGTGGTGAGGCAGGTGGCGATGGCGACTGGATGAGCTTCCACTACCGGGCCCATCGGAACAACGACACCATGAGGCGCCCGCGGCTCACCCTCGGCGTGCTCTTGCCCAACAACGACAGCCAACCCCTCTCGCGCAACAAGGTACTTCCGGCCATCATGGCCGCCGCGAACAGTTTCCGGCAGGCCGGCAACGCCGATCCGTTCCCGCACCGGGACATCCACATCCTCTACCGCGACACGCGCTGCTCCTCCACCTATGGTCCACTGGCGGCCATGGATTTGGTCCACAAGCGATCGGTGGACGTGCTCTTCGGACCGGTGTGCACTTACGTGGTGGCCCCTGTGGCCCGCTACAACACCGTTTGGAAGATGCCCATGCTGACAACCGGCGGACAGAATGACAACTTCGATCTGAAGACGCCGCAGTACAAATACCTGACCCGAATGCATGGCTCCTACTCGCAGCTGGGTCAGATCTTCATCAACATGTTGGCCAGGTTCGGCTGGAAGGTGATCGGACTTCTCTACCATAACTTCGATCATAACCGAGGTTTGGGGAACTCGCCGTGTCATTTCTCGATGTCCGCCGTGTACTCGGCGCTGGCCAAGACAATGCCCTTTAAGTCGTTCGACGAGGACATGGTGGGGATCGATTACAAATCGCTGCTGGCTAACACTTCGCGCAACGCACGTAGTAAGTACTCGTAGCTATATTTAAACTGGAGGTGGGGGTTTGGATTTGTGATGGACGCTACGTTTAAGTACTGAGTAATGGGTTTTTCTGGCGTTACATCGGACCAACTTTTAAAGAAACGCTCAAAATGCCGATAACTGTTGAAAATACTCGGACAACTGGTTTAAAAAAGGTTTTCTCTTCGTCCTCTAACTTAAATTCGTTGAACATACAGGTAATTGAAAACATGACTAATGCAATGACTCAGCATACTTTATTTCCAAAAATCAAATTATTTCGATTTTAATTCGATTGTTTATTACCCGTAATTGAAACATATTTTGTGACCCACAGCATCGTCGTTGAATGATGATGGATTTTGGAAAATTTCATTTTAATCAGCAATATTTAAAAAATATACTATTCAATATATTTTTGGTTTGGTTCTACAAGTATATTGCGTTTAGAATTTTTTTTTAAAATTCAATCACACTGAACGACTTAGCGATAGATCTAAGGAGGGATGCACATCGCGAAGATATCGCAATCGCACTGCAAATAATTGCCTTTGCACCTGCAAATATAAATAGGCTGTCGGGCAAAATTTATCGCCCCAACATATTGACTAAAATATCAGATTAAAGGATAATAAAAAAATGGATTGATGACAGAAAACTGCATTGGATGAATGAATTACGTTTAAATTAACGTGCTCAAGAAAAGTAGAATCTATCAGATAATGTTTTTTTTGCCTTATCCCAATCAGAAGACGCTAAAATATTGCTAGACACTGTTAATGTAATGTTGGAAGGGTTTCGCTGAATTGTGTGACCTTAAGGCGTTTATTATTAGTATGCGAGTATCAGGAAAAAGCTTGTCACAACGCTAACGTATCTTAAAATAGCTGGTTACAACCCGAGATTTTCAAGTGTGCCAATTATTTATAGATAGACTGGTGTTTATAATGTGACTATGTCAAATTACACATGGTATTGGAATAGATAAAAGTGTAATTTCCTGGTAACCTCTCATTGACATGCTATTTTGAGAAATGGCAAATGTCCACTGCGAGTAATCGTGTGTAGCTGTGAAAGTGTTTTGATGACTGAAATTGAACAACAGTTTTCTTGATATTCTTTTCTAAACAAACATGATTTTCTATTGTTGTGCGCCGTGTGCATGTAAAAAAAATCATTTTTATCTTTTTAATCTACGTCTTTCTAACGAAAGTGTGTTTCTGAGCAGTTTCAATTTCTCAACGACACACCCAATTCCAATTGATGTGATCAGCAGTGAAAAAAGAAGTCATCCATTAATTTAAGACAAAATTGATGTCTACAGTGATGAAAATAACCCAAGCAAAAATGTATCAGAGCTCCGAGAGCGCGCGCAAGTTCTTACATTTTTTTTTAGTTTTAGGACAACCCTTAACCGAAACGCTCATCCATGATCTACGATGTGGAGGGCGAACGGAAAAAAAGCAGCATCAGCGCTTTCGTTCCCCGTATATTGACACTTAACAAAGCGTGTATTATGAGAAGCAATAGGCCTAATCTTATACTGTACTATCGCAACACCGGTGACCTACTCTTATTTACAGCTAGGTTTTCGTGAAGTATGGGGTGGTTGATGGCTCGTTGCTGGACTCCGTAGAACAAAATAAAACCATATTTTTGGAGCTCGTAAAAATAAATACTCGCTGACCTCCTCATCCTCTATCGATGGTGCTTCCAGCTACTATATTCTGAAATAAACTTTGAAGCGATTTTTGCGAGTGAGCTTCGACGGAGCTTCGAGCAAAGTATAAACGCAACAGTTTTATTTCCATGTTGCGTCTAAACGGCCGAAATTTACGATAGAGAGAGAGAGAGAGAGCACCAACAAGTTCGTCAAGTTCGGTTCACACTAAAAGTGAAAGATATACGACTATCAAACGCTCTTTGGTTTTTCTTGTTCTCTTTATCAAATCTATGAAATGGAGAAACAATGGGATATGCCGAAATCATTATGGACACAACACAACGGTTTCCGAGAAGAATTGTTCGTTCCAACCGGATATACTCTTGTACGAGTATTTGGCGGAAAAGGTTACTAAAAAGCATCCTCTGATGAATGAATACGGTCCCGGGTTCGATTCCCGGCGCGGGCTTTGGCTCGGGGTACTGGTGAAAATGTGCTTCTCACATAGGGCCTAAG
>JAQGBY010000869.1:0-35604 GCA_034698785.1 Mycogona germanica
GCTTAAGCACCATGAGGGGGACGTAACGCCTGTAGTGCGGTTGGCTACAGTTGATTAAAAAAAAAAAAAAAAAAAAATTTTTGCCTAGCCTAGGTGTCATACCTAGGTAGGAATTAAGAGAGTGGCATTATTCCACCAACGTCGACTCTTTTAATTAGTTTGAATATTTATCTAGGTACGGATCTTAATCGTTCACCTGACATCGTACAACTTTATTTCCAATTTCGAAGAGACAGGCGTGCTTGGGAACTGTTGCAGTTCGAAAAATTCCAGGAGGTCTCGTCCGGGGGATTTGAACCCGCGACTCGTTCACTTCACAGAGTTCACTCCTATCTATCCGTACATCTCGCGGGTCAGCGTGTCCGTCCTTCGTCGGTGCAAACATCGGATGTCGCATGTGGTGTGTGTTTTTTTCTTGTTTTTGTTGGCACCTTTTCTCTGGGGGCGGGAGGAGCACACACATTGAGTGCTAGGCTCGAAACTGGGCCGTTTCTGCCTCCACACGGGTCTAGGCGGTGAGTGCGTGCTCCCCCCTTATGAATAGGGGGTTGGTCGCGTCACGACAGGAAGATTAATTCATTTGACGTCGCGTTGACACCCACAGGCTGGTCACGCCATGTCCCATACCACCTGTGTTATTGTGGCCCGACATTCTGGGATTGCTCACACTTCCTGGACCTGCGTCTGTTGATATACTTAAATGTGGGCCAAGGCAGAAGCGTCAAATGTGAGAAACCTGGGACACGGATTTGTCAAGAAACGTCAAGAAACATCGAATATGAGAAGCGCCAAAGACCGAGAAACGTTAATCAATTGAAATGTCATTTTCTGGAAATGCCAATTTTTAGCAGTCGCCTGCAAGAAACGACATACACAAGAACGCCAATGTTTAGAAGCGTCAGATATGATAATATACATCTGATTTGACAGGTTCCTCATTTTACCCTTTCCCTCATTTCTTCTATATTGAACCCATTGGTTGAGTCAGCCCCCTTTCTGAGCTCACCTCTTGCACGTCATTGTGGGGAGTTTTTCCACATCTAAGAACAGCAATCCCCAAAAGTCAGAGTTGACGTTTCTTGCAAGTGACGCTTCTCGTATTTGCATTTAAAAAAGGAAATTAGTAACACAATATCCGGTTGTGTTCGGAGATTTTGGGTTCGAATTCCGACTGGAATAACGTTAACCAGGCGATGACTCATGGGTCGTGCCTACGTCCTAGGACGTTTTTTTGAAACCTGGAAAATGTCCGACCTTTCATTTCATGCTGAAGGACTGTAGCGGACCACCTGGATTTTTGACACTTGTCATTTTTATAAACGTGTGCGCACAATCGATGGCGAATCAATTGACGGCGACAAACTTATTGCAATGGCCATTCTTCGTGTTTCCTACGGAAGCTGGGAATGGCGAACCCCAACAAAATCATCAGATATCAATTGGAAAATGTAATGTGTTGCAAGCTGGTTGCTTGGAACACTTAATTTGGGACAATTTTCTGCATCCGCTAATTAAAAAAGGGCCAACCAAGTTAATACTCCATTTTTTGTTTTATTTTTAAACTGCTCGGCAATGAAATTATGGGGGAAAAAGTTAGTGTTTCACTGTCCTCTGTTTCGATAGCTCACCAAATGGCGTAGCACAGCGTCATGAAATTTGTACCGGATGTAGTGGTACAGTGTTTAAGAGACCGTCAGAATTTTTTGGGCGAGCAACTTTACTGCGCACGCCTTCGTTCGGAATGGAGGAATCTTGCGCCTAGTTTCTGAATTTTTTTAAATTAAAATATACCAAAAAAGTGACACTTAAGCATTTTATTCTTTCACGCACATGTGCAGCCTGTATGCTGTTGATACGATGTTGTACAGGGGCTTACAATTTGACCGGGCTCATTTGAATTACAGAAAGATTTTGATGCTGCAACTACTTAGTGTAAGAAATGGCAGCTGCAATTCAATGTTGATATGTGTTTCAGATCGAGGAGTCCCTCTTGAAACAGAGCAGTTAAAAGCGATCAAACGTTTGTTTGATTACACGTCAACTGTAAAACTGTCTCAATTATCGGGGCCCCCGATACTGTCTTGTTTTATGAACGAGTCTGTCTGCCCATCTACGTAGTTGGCTGAGCTCCACCTCGCCCACTCACCAACCTCCTCGCTGCACATGTACCCTGCGCCCCGAACAAACATTGTCTTATCGCCTGTGCTCAGCGCCACCTGGTGGCTGACGCCGCCGCCGCACCGGCGCTGGTGCCTCAGCGCACCCCCCATTCCCTGTAGTAGTTGTTGCCTGGCGAGACAGAGACAAGAGGTGTGTTGATGTCGCTGCCGGTTTTGGTGCCAATAGAAACGTGCGTGATCGATATACCGAGTCCTTTTTAAAGTTTATCTATCTGGTTGGTTGACCACTGGTCGGAGTCCGAGTCGTGTGTTGACCGTCGTGGCGACTCTGACGCTTTTGGAATTTATCCGCGACTCACTCGTGTGTGTGCTCTGGTGGAATCGGATTCCTGATCGACTTGACTAGTCGCGGATTTCCGTTCTTGTTTCGGGTTAACAGTGGTGGTGGTGGTGGTGGTGGTCGGACCACAGATATACTGTATTTGTGCGGGAAGACTGTCCAAGTGACAGGGAATTTTTGTTCTGCTGCGAAGACTGTCGTCGGCGGCGAAATGAAGTTGCCGAAGTCCGGCGGGGAAAGTGGACAGGATCGGGGCGGTGAGGACGGCGGGGAGAGCAGTCGTCAAACGGCAGGTAGTTGTGGGATTCCCGTGTTCTTAAAAAAATGGTGTCAGGGGGATTGACGGTTTCGCACACCTGTCATCACTTATGTGTTTAAAAAAAACAAGAGGTGACGTTTGTTGTGCGATGGAACTTTTGTTTTTTACGTTGTCCAGTCACTCGTAAATAATCCAAACGAGACGACATCTCGTAAGACCCATGACCAAGAACATTTTCGTGGCTGAATTGCGTAGCGCCACATTGGTTTGTCTCTAGGGATCACGTCACGCACAACACTCGTCAACTGTGATATAACAGTCGGATGTGTTGGAATGATAGATGTGCCGTCCTGTGTTTAGACTCCTCCCCTTGTCTATTTCTGAAAACAGTAGGTTTAGGATAAGTGAGGTACGGCAAGTTTGATAAAAGTAAATAAGTTTAATCGAGTACGTGAATTTCGGGACAGACCGAACGAAAGAGACGAACACGAGTGGCGAACTCGTCTGGTAAATAATTTTTTACTATTATTATTAATTGAACTGGTAATTGCGAAAAATACAGAGTTTCGAACAGACCGGGTCTTGAACACCGAATCCCTGGATTGCCAGATTCAAGTCCCGGTCTGTTCGAAACTATTTTTCACAATTACCAGTTCAATTAATAATAATAGTAAAATATTATTTACCAGACTAGTTCGCCACTCGTCTTCGTCTCTTTCGTTCAGTCTGTCCCGAAATTCATGTACTCGATTAAATTCAAACAGACGGTTCTGACAAAAATCTTCCTAATTAGTAAATAAGTTTGATTGGGCATTTGTAGCGGGGAGTAAATTTTCACGTATCGGATAAACACGACTTTCCCATATCTGACGCTTATCGGAATTGACTTATCCTGGGCGTGACAGCGACCTGGTCTCATGAGAGTTTCATTAATTGGTGTGCCACCTGATGGTGTTCTGGAGAATCTGTTGGATCGTTTGCAAGACATTTAGTTTTTGTAGATCTCTCAACTTTTCGTTATATTCATTTGGGGATAGGACGTCAGCATCTTTACATGTACTATTACTTTACAGTAGTTTCTATTCCTCGATTCCGAACCAAGTCGACAAATGCTAAAAACAAAACATGCTGTTTTTGTTTTATCACAAGGGGTTTCGAGATTAGCCTCTTTCGAAATTTGACTGCTCCGAGTTGGTCCCTTGTTTGTGCGGGACGAGATTTAAAAAAGCATAACAATTACATTGTATATTGAATTCGTATCGAGGATATTGGATTTCTCGGTTTCTATTCAACGAGTAAGACGATACAAATGCACCAATACTTTTCTAAGTTAACCTTGTGAGAGGAGGATTCTCGTTTTTATTTGCATGGAGGCAAGACGCCACCGTACGGCAGTTGGTGGCAGTTGATCCGGCGGCTGAAGGTGGTTGGGGATCGGATTGCGAATCTGGTGTAATGTTCGAGAAAAATTTCCTTTATTTGAAATTCAAGATAGCCTCCATTGTAACACTTCACTGTCTTGTGTTTTTGTTTCGTGTAAATTGTTTGATGACCTTCCGTTTTCGGTGTGTAGGGGAAGCCATCTTATAATATTTTGGAGGTCTCTCTCCCTCTGAAATCTTGTCTTCTGTGTTCGGATGATAAGCAAGGTTAATGTTTCGACAACTTTTGAGTTTTTGTGTAAACTTTGAAGGACGTTGCTTTTGCCCTTCTCTATATTTGTAGACACTGATAAAACGTGGAATTACATATGGATATGGAGGAGTCTTTCCATTTTTTCCCCCTTGAAAATGTGCCATTTTGTGTTCTGCCAAAATCAAAAAATTCTTTTTATTTTTCATTTTTGAGTGAACTCCGGTTTGTGCGCGAACGCACGACATCTAGTGTACATTTTTATGGCGCTGCGTTACGTCGTTGGTGAGCTATCGCGGAACAGACAGGAAGCAGCTTTAGACTATTAAGGTTTTTTTTCAAAATAATATTTACGTCCCCCAAAAAGAAATAGCGTTGAGCAACGCTATCTTATTCGCAAATCGAGTTCAAAGTTGACAATTTTTATTAAATCCAAACAATGTGTTTGCTTAGGTAGTAGTTGACCAACTTTTGTAATTTCGAGTTTAGCAATAAGTGTACATGGGTTTTCGGGAGGTTGCCAATTTCAATGAACAATTGGGGAAGAGATAAAAATTGATAAATAGTTGTTTTCTGTGTAATCTCCTGGCATCGGGTATCGAGATTGTCGATGATGGAGTGGTGTACGGTTTGACTGCATGGAAATACGAGCGATACTCGAGACCCCTCTCGACATTTTCGTGACATTCCACCGCACACACACACCACTTGTTATTTTGTATGGCGAGTGCACACTCAGTATCCAAAATCGCTGAAGTGGGCATATGTTCGCATACAGAGTATTTACTAGAAAGGTTGCACGAATTTTATTGCTCCCGATATGGTGTTGTTGGGGATCAATTTGTGGTTGCTTTTTTTTGTACCTTTGTTCACTCGTGATTAGGGTCCTAACGAATACGCGGAAACAAAAGTGGCGATTACACGGCGTCTACATGGCAAATGTAGACAATTACACGGGGTATTTCAAATCGGTTCATCAATATTCAGCTTGTAGGAGATTTATTTAAATGTTTTATCATTTGAAATTAGAAAATTCGAAGGAAGTTGGACGATACACCATCGATAATATCGATATTTTGACAATCTATCCAATTTTTTTAATAATTTAACGATTCGATGAACTTGCACGGTATTACACGGAACTCTTCAGATTACACGATTTCCGTGTAATCTGGTAAGGTCCCTGGTCATGATGGGCTCATCATACTTTTGTGTACACCTTCATTGTTTTCATTTTAATCGACCTGGAATTTCAAGATGTCTCTGGCTTCTGGTAGTATTGATACGCTTACGAATCAATTTCGACATTAGATAATGTGATCCGTGCAAAACACGTCAATCAAAAGGACTAAGAGGTCATGAAGTATCCAATTATCGTTTTTGCAGTCAGTACTGTACACGATTTACATACGAAAACAAGCATGACAACACATTCATCCGCTGTTATAGGCCGACACAATGGTAGGCCGTTTTATTTCATGTATGTGTTTTGAGAGGCAATTTGGTTGACTGTTTTAGACCACTGGAGTCAGAGCCCGAGCTCGCAATTAAAACAAGTAGTCCATCACCATTTGACTTCATTCGTTATTAACGCTGGTTTCTGTTTTCGTTTCTTTCTCCGACAGATACGTGGAACCAAGTCGTGCCTCCCCCGCCCACCGCTCAACCGACAGTGATTCGGACCAACCAGCGAGAGAAGCGAATCAACAGTCGGGTAAGACAAGTAAGCAGTACTCATTGAATAGGTGCTGTGTGTTGATCAGTTGATTGTCCCCGAACCTTGAGAGAAAGGCCCTTTCCACGCTGGCGTGTCCACTTGTCACCAGGTGTAAATCCTGCGCCAAACCTGTGCGCAGAATGCAACAGGTCGGTGTGGAAACGGCCAAAGAAAATAATCGATGTAAGATGAGATCAGACCATTCACAATATGAGAAAGTGGTTTTCGAAAATTTGCCTCGTCATGTGACTAAATGCAAATCTACTCGAGAGTTTCAAGTTTGAAGAGGATTTCTAAATTTACCGGTGTCGATTCCTACATATTAATTCTGTCTCTGGGGAACTTGGAATCGAATCGTTTGATCGATAAGCGCGGTTTACACCGGTCGCGAGAGACAGCTCCCCTGCGATCTTTTCATTTGCATCTATCTGGAATGATTAGTGATGCAGTGCTCCATTCCACACGCCGTTGTAATATTTGCTCAATAGATGGCGCTGATGCATGAAAATGAGCGCTCTTGTTGAGCCTTTTGCCGCTCATGCTATTTCGAGAGCGGAACGAAACCCTCAGTAAGCGCAAAGGAGGCGCTCAGCCAATCCTCGAAGTTGCGATTTTCTGGTTTACATCTAAAAGCAACACGGAGCTGCAATTTTTTCGCACCTATGCTCCTTAGGAGCCGATCTTCTCCGGTGTAATCCTAGCTTTAGTGTTTGACGCTTCATTAATAATTTGAGGTGTTATGTGGCATTCAATTCATTGCGGTACTCTGCTGTCGACAAAGGAAAGCAATCAAAAGTTAATTGAGAAGTTATTGAAAGTCTTTGAGGAATGACACACCTGGTCGGGTAGTCTGATTAGGAATTGCTAATTTGAAGATCAGCAATATTGATCGGTTTTTGTGCTAATCGGAGGAAACTGTCCGTTCTTATTTACCTTGGCTCGCTAGATATCGTAATCTTGAAAATCAACATATTATCTGATTGATATCAACCGTTTTTGTTCATGAATGATAATTAGGACGTATCATTACATTAAATGTTGTCGTGTTTCGAATGATGATTCTGGAATTGACGTACTCCGTCGGTGGTCGACTGGTTACAAATTATTGCCGTCCTGGAATCAACATTCGATCAGGGTTTTTGTTTTTGTGAGGGTTTGTGAGGGATAGAGACCCAAATTGTAACTGTTCTTCTCCTCATTCTCTGTTCTTCAGGCGAGCGATCTCAGTGATATCAACGATTGGCCAACGCTGGGCGAAGTTCATATCAACGAGGTACGTACACGAAAACGGATGTTGGCACACAGCACGTTTGACGCGTGTGTGCGCCACGTTGTAAGTTATGGGACATTTTTTGGACAAAGTCGAGCTAATTCGCAAGCGTTCTGGAGAGCACACCAGTGCTGGCCTTGGGGGAAGTGATGCCAAGAGAGATTTTTGTACGCGGTTGCGGTCTCCGGACTTTTTTCTTCGCCCAACAAGACGAGACGCTGTTTGTTGGTTGTGTTTGCACACGTCGTTCGAGTTGTCGGACCTTCGACGACGCAACGTGTTCTTATGGGGTTGGATGGACTCTTATTGAGTTTCAATGTATTATTCATAAATAACTGCACTTGCTAATCGAAAAAGTTGTGTAGGATTTCACGGTCCGATCGGGCCAGACGTAACATGGGGAAGGGTAGGCGAATGTCAACGAGTATCTAGTTATTTTTGTTAATCGATCGACTGCGCTTTGAATGACTACATCAATTTTGATTGGACATCTGCGGCAACCTCCTCAGACTCGAGTTCAAGCTGCGCAATATTTCCTAAAAATAGACAAGTTTTAACGATGTATTTCGAATCGTAATATTATTAATTACCTCTCTTAACAAGTCTATAAAATGGCCAAAATAACAGTTAGAATTTTTAAGAAAGATTTTTATTATTGATGTCACTTTTCCGAAATACATCGTGAAAAATTCTAACTGTTATTTTGGCCATTTTATAGACGTGTTAAGAGAGGTAATTAATAATATTACGATTCCAAATAAATAACTTAAAAATAATTACCTGTATACAGAATTATCTTCATAAAATTCTGGGACTTTTTGAAATTATTTTTAAAAATGAACTTATTTGAAAAATGAAAACGCAAAAACACCATTTTGAAGAGCAGTAAGTTTCACAAAAGCATATCTTTAACAAAGTACGTTATTTTCGCAGATTTATTAGTTGAAAAAGATCTACTAATTTAGGATCTGATGTCTGACAATATTTAATTACAAGTGCAAAAACATTTACAATTACTGAGATTCGTTTTTTTGTGATCCGAAATCGTATTGATTGTAGTTTTTTTCGTTTACTTTTTTCGTGGTTTTAATTTGTTGTGGTTCACCTTCCCCCCTCCGCTAGAATCAGAGGAAACAGTCTGGCCTGTCGGCGGTGATCAACACTCAGAAGCAGGCCAGCCCCAGTCAGCCGCTGAAAGCGCCGACCCAGCAGGAGGACGACTGCTCCCGGGAGAACAAGGAGAACTCACAGACCGATGGCGAGGACAACAATCTGACTCCCAGGTCGCTGAAAAAGAAAGGTGAGCTGAGACAGAAATAGAGAAACCTCCAGCCTCTTCTTGGAAACTCCATCATCTTATTTAATGCGAGTCATCTTTTTCTAAAAAATATAATAATTGCGCTCGAATTGCAACAAGATTGAGATCAAATTCTAATGTCGAGGCGACGAAATCAATGTTTCTAAAAATCTTTACTACCTCGTGGACGTTCCAATGACGCTCTAGTCAAGGAGGAAAATAATATTTATTACAAGTTCTAATTTTAAAGAAATTTTCCCGTCGTGGGCCGAATTCTACATAGCATTGACACACAAGGCGATTTAGAACTCTTCGGCGAAACTATTTTCCGGAATCCGCTTCCGGGTGACACTTTTCTGTTTAGGAATCGCTAAACTGACAATGCACACCAGGACCCTGTAGAAATCCGTGTTTTAGTTTCGGTTGCAATGATGATAGATACTTGTTATTGTATTTTACGTCACGGGAGAACATTTCCAAACAAGAGAAGAAATGCGAGTTAAAAAGGGGAACATTGATTGTTCGAAGGTAGATTTTGGTTAGTCATCAAAACACACCTATATTATCAACACCTAGGCCTTGTTTTTTCCCCGGTTATCTATTATTCCACACGTCCGTCTCTCCTTTTTCGTCGGTTCGTGAGTGTTTGCGACAATTGCGATCATTGAATATCGATCCCGGTGCCAGTTTCCTGTTTCGCTGGTGGATATCCGTGAGTGTGTCGCCGGCGCACATGTTATTGAGTCGTGGTGGGCGCGCATCGGAAAAGTAATTAGCTCGACTGCCGTCCCGGGACGTCAGGTTTCGAAATCGGGGGTGCAACCTCACAATTTGTGAGGACACAACGTTTTTATTAAATATTTTTTTTGGTGCGTACCGGGTAAACGGGATGTCCCAGTTTGTTTTTTTGTGGTGCTCGACGCGGACGAACGTCACGTAACCAAGTCCGCCCCCACAATTGAAAATATCCATTTTGAAGTGACTACAAAGAATGAGATTGTTACTACTTGGGACACAATCGATTGAAATTTGATTTTGTTATTCGTAGTCGGGACAATCTATTTTCATCGACGAGCTAAAAATGTCACGAACAAAGTGAAACTAGTTCGTTTAGTGCCATGGGGTTCGCTGTCACGCACAAGAAAAGTCAATTACGATAAAGCGTCAGATGTGGGGAAACTCAACTTTGCCGAAACGCAATCAAACTAACTTTGCCTTTCCTGTTTTCTGAACTTTACAAGGGGAAGTAGAAACACAGGATGGCACAGCCACTTCTTCACAATTGACGTGTTGTGCGTGACGTCATCCCTGTGCTAGCGTCTTCACGTAACACTCATTAAAAAATTCAAAATATTTTCCTGAATGATGGTCTGATGAGGCATCAATAAGTCCCCTGAAAATTTGTATTTCTTGGGATGGTGGTTGTCATATTTTTTTGTGGTTTCCGGCATCGTGCGGTTTTGTTTGTCAGCAAAACAGAAACGATTTTCTAGGAAGTCACGACTGCGGATCAGATCAATTTGAGTTATATTTTTGCGACGTTCGGCGTATGTTTGTTCACACTCTCCACCCAATACGTAATTTCCCCGAGCGTGTGCCAGGTTTTCGGCAAGTGGTGCGAGGCGGACATTGTGTTTCGGTTCCAAACATGTGCGCGCTGTCGACGGATGTCAGAACCAGAACCGGGAGGCGGCGGCCAGTCCTCAGAATTCGTAGACGGGGGCCGGCCGGTTTGACGTTTTTGTGTGGAGAATGTGGCACCCTATCTTAGATGCAAATTGTCACAAGACATATTTTAAGTAATGATCAACATTCTCACCTTGGAATGATTGTATCTCTGTTTATTTGCCGTCTGGAGCAGCAATAAGCTTCCAATTATTATCGATCTTTTGACGTTCTGACTTTGGAATGAAGCTAGTCGTTTCCAGAATGGCAATATTTTTGTTTTTGCTCGAGTGTTCGCCTTCTAATGGTCCAGATTCCATTATTGACGGAATCTGACGGGTCGCTGTCACGCACAGGAAATGTCAATTTCGATAAGCGTCAGATATGTGACTGTCGCTTTTGGCGAGACGTGGATTTCCTTCACGCTGCAAATACGCAATGAAACTTATTTAAAAACTTAATCTAACTCACACAAAACCTGACATTTGACGTAGCGGTGCCACTATTTTAACTATACGAGTGGGAGTCGAATCGCAGGACGGAACAGCCATCGTGCCCACATCTGACTAGTGCGTGACGTCATCCCAATCTGACATATTGATTGGGGGAAAATAAGTGCCTCGCAACTGTCTTGATTATTGTTGCTAGCCTCTGTTGGCGCACTGTTACCTTCGATTTAAATTTAATTTAAAAAAAAGCTAGATTTTGACTAGGCTTTAGACCTAGTTGAGGGATCTTTAACGTGTATTCGACGTTCAGCAGACACTCTCTCGTCCGAAATAAATTCAACGACGTTGCTGCTGTCGTCTTGCATCTGCCCCCGCCAACACACTGCTCACGAGCCGCCTGTCAATTGAGTGGCGTGACCTTGGAACGTGCAACGCGTGCCGGTGCGCGTGCGCCCGGTAATGATGTCGGTCGCCCTCACCACCTGTTTGAATGTCACCCGGCGCCAGCGTCCCTTCGGCGCCGCCAACTGACTGCTCTCGCTCTAGATCTAATGTGGGGAAGTTGACAGTGTGTGTATGTGCACACGAGCTCTCGACGCTTGACGCTGATTGGGTCGTTGGGTGGCGCTGCCGGTTCCCACTGTTGTCACTTCCCCTCCATCGATCATCACCGCCGCCACTTCCTGCGTGATGCCCGCGGCAATGTCGGATGCCGGCGTGATCAAGCCTTTCCTCCAGTTCACGTCCACCTTCAACGGTTAGTACACCTCGCTCGATTACCGACGCACCCAGCCTTTATTTTGACACTTTGTGGGGGCGGGGGGCACTTGGTGGTGGCTACTTGAGTCCCACCCGGAACTTCCGCTCGATTTGGGCGTGGAGATGCACCACCTAACATATTGGCAAATACGTGATGTCATGTTACCGTATTAGTCGTCTTGTAACGACGGAGGATACGACGTGCGGGTGTTCTGGTGCTCTCTTAGTAGTTGCACTTTAGTAGTGCTGTTCTCGGTCAGTCTGATGGGGATGTCCTGCGTCTTTTAAGGTTGCTTCCTAGTTCCGATTTCTCGGAATTGAGTTGGTGCTGTTGACTCGCGGAAATGACAGAACCGTTACTCGCACGTCACGCGTGTCGGGCGACATTCAAACAAACGAATCGACCAAAAACGAGAGCACAACCCTGTAGCATTGCGCTCGCCCTATTTGTCGGGAAAGTTAAATGGGGGATAGTTACGTGTCGAGAAGTGAATAGGTTGAGCTGTGTTCGTAATGTTTACACAACGAGCGATAAAATGAAAGGTGATTTTGATTTGTGAATACGGCAACTACAAAGTACAAAGAAAACATTTTATAGAAAACGTACGAATAATATAGATGCCCGAATATATGGGTCCGAACTGTCATCAGTCAAATGCCGGTGCTGTATATATTTTGACTTTGGTTCTAGGAAGATAGTTTAAAGAGAAATCCGCTTGGATCGCTGGTGAGGTGCGGTACGGCCACGTGTCCGATGACGAAATCGCCAGACTTATCTTTTCATTTCCCCGATTTCTTAATTGTTTTTATGTGCCAGTTGTCCACACCGTCCCATGTTTCTATATCGAATTAATTCAGTTGATCTACTTGCTGGTCCCAACGTTGCCACCCCAGGTACCACAACAGCGCCACCAGCGGCGACACTTCCAAAACCACCCTAAAGTGTCTCGATCGTCACAACGAGCTTTAATGAGGGGGAGACTTTCATTACTTTTACATGTGCGTGTAATGGTTGTTGTTCGCCACGTGGGCGGACGTGATTAGCTCTTCAGGATCAGGTGGTCTTGTCCCCTGGAAGTGCCAGACTGGCGTTCAGTTGGCTCTTCCACGAACAACAAACTTGACAGAAGCGTTTTTCTAAACCTCCTCGAGTGAGTTGATATCGTTTGATATTTTGCGACTCGAAAAGTTGTGCTGACATCTCTAAATTTGTACGTTGTACTTCTACCTCTGGTGGCGTTTCGGAGAATCAGCTGGTTGGGGGTTTAAGGGATCCTGCTGATGACGAAATCTGCGTCATCAAGTGATGAAACCTTCCCCTACAATGAGCACCCGAAATTGGTTGAGAGTCAGTCCAGCTGGGACAGAGCCAGAAACGGCGTTGGCTCGATTCCATTCTCAAATTAGAAGGGCTAATTCGGACTAATATGTCCATGGCCACGGGTTCAATTCCCACACTTGACCTCCGGAATTGTTCGAGTGGGGGCTCGTTAACCTACCTACCTAGGTATTTTTATCTATTATTTCACTGGAGCCAACTGCACTACAGGGGCACCTAAAACCTAGGCTAGGCGAAATAACCAGGTCGTCGCCTAGGTTTGCGTGAAGTCGGAATCGCCTGGAGTTCGTGTTGCACACTTCGGAAGAACTTGTATATTATTTTTACTAATTGCGAAATAATTCGTTCCCCCGCCAGATGTACTGAAACATTTTTTAGATTTGTGGTTCAGCTTGTAGCACATACGCCGATAATGTATTGATACAGCCGGGCGAATGAGCACTTGCTAATAACACTTGTCCCAGTTTTCGTTTTTAATTGATTCGATATACAGGTTTACGCACCTGGCGGATTTGTTTTCTAAAAATAATTTGTATTTTCCAAATTGAGGACGACGAAATACGATGAGAGGTCACCTAGGTTTTTATTTTATTTTGAATGAGATCGAATTATTTTAAGGCAGGACAAACGTTAAAAAGGCGCTTTCTTCCAGTTGTAGTTGTGGTTGACTGTCACGGAAAAACGTCCCTGGACGGGGGCAGATGGTCACAGCTGGCCACTTCCGTCAGACCCCGGGATGTGTAACGCATCGACATGTACACTGTGCACAGACGGACGACATGCCGCCGCCATTTGTGTCCTATAATTTTGGGAATCAACTTGGTTTAGGTTTTAGAACGATTACGAAATATTAGTAACGTACATGTAGTTGCGGACATGTCAAATAAATTCGACCGTACTTGCTCTTTCGGTGTTTCCCGTAACTGACTTCAGACATTCCGGCATTTATTGAGACATTTGGGTGAACCCGGAAGCTCAATTTTTGAATGAACTAGACAGCTTAATCATGTCTATTACATTAATCAGAATCAAATGTGACTTGTTTGAGATATTATTTACCCAATTTTATATCTGGGTCAGGATTTGATTTAGAAAAGAACATCGTAATTACTGAATAATGTATTCCAAATGAAGTGAAACAATGAATGAACCATAAAAAATATCAACTTATTTTCATTAAATTCAGTTGTAGTGAATACAAGATTGTCTTACCATTGCACCGAAATCGAATAAATGAGTACCCGCGCCTGGAATCGATCCCGGGATTGCCCACTACCACGGGTCGTATGTGAATCTTGTTCCGAGTTAGTTTTCATTTTAGAAATCGGTATTTGATTCCAGTATTCAGGCACTTGTGTATTTTTATGATCTGGATTAGGTTTCACTAGTGTTCAATTACATGCACTCTACGGCCAACAAACGGTGAGCTCTTTCTAGAATCAGCTAGATAAAAATCGCCAATATAATAATCCCTTCGCGAATTACGTGTAAAAAGGTATAAGTTTCAAGGTGGACCTCGGAGGAATATTTTTAGAGGGAATTAGTCTCAGTCAACTTAAAAAATATCCGGATTGAGTCCAGTCGAAAAACCAATGAATTACATAATTAGTCGTTAAATTGTAATATGTGGACGAAAACTGACATGTACGTTTGGTGTTATTTCCTTGCCAGGATTCAAGCCCAAGTGGGTTCCGATGGAGATTGACCTGAAGTCTGATCGCAGAAAGAATGGTATGGACAACTCGCCCAAGTACAGACGAGACCACGACCGCGGCAGAGATTTCGTGGAGACTCGAAACCGTGATCGGGGCTACCGAAGCGAAGGCGATGATCATGCGAGTACGTATCTGGTCCTGCCTTTAAAAAAACAATTCTCGATTACAACACACTTGTATAAAAATATACGGTTCACGATCACGGTACTGTCGCGATTTGACGGTCCTGGATTAGATTCCAGACGTGTTCTTTCGATTTGTTCAACTTCCAATAATGCAAAGCTACCTTTTCAAATATATCTCGACACTCAATAATTCTTTCAAAAATAATGGTCTGGAATATATGTAATAAAATATTTTTTTTAGAATTATTCTTATCGTTAGTTGATGGGATTGAGCATTTTAGTGTCTGGAGATTAGATTTCGTGACTGATGTTTGTTTTGAATTTGACACAGGTTCCGAGGGCAGCAACGGTGGACCCCGAGACGACAACCGCTCTGAGGGTCGAGAGCGCGACGGTCGGAACGGCTTCCGGGGCGGTCGAAGAGGACGTGGCCGCGGCCGGGGCAGAGGCGGTCGGGGTGCCAGAGGTTCGTTCCAGCTGCGCTTATCCTACAAGTAATATTGATCTGCCGCCATTCCGGGAGAAAGAGGAATGTTAATCTCATTCTTATTTTTGATTTGTGGATTATAGATCACCATCGAACTCCCTACTTCACCAGTCAATACACCGGAACCTATTACTACAACGGAAACTATATGACTCTCGATCCGGCCACCCTCAAGGAGTACATCAAGAAGCAGATGTAAGAATTGCAACAAGAAATTCTAGTGTTTTTTGTCTGGTGTCTTTAAAATATATTTATTCCTGGTTGTTGGCCTGGTGAGATAACCTTTGATTGGTTGATATTGCATTTCTAATTATCTTTTTCTTATGTTTTTTTAGAGAGTATTATTTCAGCGAGGAGAATCTTCAGAAGGATTTCTTTTTGCGCCGCAAAATGGACGAACAGGGCTACCTTCCAGTCGGTCTCATTGCCGGCTTTCACCGTGTGCAAGCTCTGACGCTGGATCTGAATCTAGTGATGGAGGTGAGGTTTTTCCTCCGAGGTCATTCTTCAAAATTTCAAATTTTAAACGCACCCTGCATCGTACGGTGGACTATAAAGCAGCGTTTAAACCTAAGGATACCGCAACAGAGCGCTGCTGTGGCGCTTTCTCGTCACGCCATTGTCGTACATGTTAATGCACGCTCATGTGATTGCGCTTAATTTCGTTCAGTGAAAAGTGATCCCATGTGAGGCTTCCTTCAGAATAAAAAAATTTCTATTTAGTGATTGGAACTGAAAACACATAGAAGCCGCTTATCAAGGATTCCATTTTCAGTTTACATCTGAATGCGATGATTTTTTTTTAGCTCCTTGGATCAAGCATTACTAATCTGTTCGCTTAATAGCTAGCTATCTGGGAGCAACATTGATTGCTGGGTCATGATTTTCATTACTGCCAAATTGTTTTTATTTATCAATTACTTGCTGTCAGACTCCGACCCTTTTGGAGTAGCCGAGCACCGAACCTGCTACCCCGAATATGTACATTGCAGAACCTTTTTTTAATTGACGTACCCATTGTCTTATTAGGCCGTGAGCGAGAGCCAAGAGATTGAGGTGTACGAGGACTTCAAAGTCAGGACCAAACGCAACCCTCACGCCTGGCCCATCCTCATTCGAAAGCTGCGATCTGAGCTCGATCCAGACGTGCCCGAATTTGTCCCCAGACAGGCTTACGTAACCAGTGCCCAAAATGGTAAGTTAGCTGGTCCGCTCACCACTAGATGTTGACCCTGGGAGTTATTATTCGTTCTGTGCTACAAATGTTTCTATTGTGCTATAATTAAGATTATAAATAATTTCAGGTGTTGACACTGCTGTTTCCGAAGACAATGACGACGACACGGTCGACAGCCATAGCGATCCTCTTGACAAAGCTTCCTTTACAGAGGACGATAACGATATTTCAGAGTCTTCTCCGACACCTGTTGACGCACCTGTTGACGGTAAGCGAATATTTATTTTAATTTTCTACCTGACCTGCTTTCCAAAAAAATTATTGAAACTCGTTTCGATGAAGTCTGCTCAATAACGTTTGCGTTGATTTTACAGTTGCTGAACGAAATGGCACCTTGTCGCCTTCGCCACCCAAATCTGATCCTATTTCCCGGAAATCTGATTTGTCTCCGGTGAGATCGGCGTCGGTGTCGTCGCCGGTTCCAGTTTCCAAACCGAAGACACCACCTGCTCACCGTGAAGAAAAGGAGTCTTGGAAGGAGGTCAAGAGGCGCACCAAGCAGGCTCAAACCACCAAGAAGGTAGTTTTACTGAATAAGTGAACGATTCTTCGTGCTGTAAATTATTTCCAGTTTTCAAATTTCCCAATTCATCCCTTATTATTTTATCAATGTTCCACCTCATTGACATCCACTACTGATCTCACCGAAATTTTTGGAGTGCACAGATCAGTGCTTTATTTGTTAATGCTTAAAAAATGTTTATTTTCAAATGTGATTAATCGAATCATGTATTCTGTTCTGCTTCAATCTTCAGCGTAATGAAAGTGAGAGCAGTGGCAAGTTCGACAACCGAGAGCAGCTAGACTTTCAGTTTGACGAGGAGCTCGATTTGATTCCAAGCGGACGACAGAACACCTTCTCTGAGTGGTACGTGGATGGAAAATAATTATGTTTTTTATAGGTTTTTTTTTTTTTTATAGTCAGCGTCAACAAAGGCAGTTACATATCAAAAATGACAGACTTGAAACACATTATGACTCGAAAGTTTCTGGGACCCTCTCGTCAGAACTGACATGTGAGAGCCCCTCATGTTTGTAATTGCAGAAAAGAAAAATTTGGCTCACACCAAGAGCAAAGAGATAAACGAGAGATATGTTGTTGTTGGAGTTCAATTTAAATTTTTTAGGATAATGTAACATTCAGACTTCTGAATTACTTCAGCCATAGGCATGGAACGAATCTTCGAGTCAAATTACAAACAATGCAAACTTTTCCTTGTATTAAGATAATAAAAGAAATATATTGTCAACTAACTTAAATTGTTATACTAAATCAAAATATTTGCGAAGAAAAACAAAATTCATACGAAACACAATATGAGAGTTCCAACTCACCATAACATACACTTTCATGATTACACGGATCTATAAAAGTGGTTGACATAAACAAAATGTGGCTACTAAACATAAATCAAATCTCCAGATCTAAGTCTACGTTTTATAAACATTGTAAGATTTTTTTTATCAAGTGGAATAAATGTGATTTTTGTATTAAGTATCGATACAGATTTACATGTCACTTCCGAATCCGACTTTTTTAGTCTGGTCGTCGGGACAATGTAACGAGGGCCTTTGGCATGTCTCGGTAAACTCAATAAATTTACAGCTATCTTGACTATATCATTTCGAAAAACAAACTCTAATAACTTAAGTACATATAAGTCCCGTATGGTAAACTCATTACATTGCAAAAACATGGTAGTAGTTCCAATCGCAATATGTCTGTCACGAGGGATATAATAAATTCCACGAACCGCTGTGTTCTGGAGCTTATTAAACATTAAATAATGTGTTTTGCCAACGTTAAGAACTAAACCATTCTGTGATCCGTAGAAAGTCACGCCGACAACAACGTTCCAATTCAACTAAGCTCGAATTCGAGTTATAGTATGCAGTGTCATCTGCAAAGGCCAAGAGGTTGCCATCTAGTGGAAGTGAAAAAATAGAATCTACGTATATCAAGAACAGTAATTGGCCCAAAACTGAGCCCTGGGGAACCCCAGATGAAAATGCTCGAAACTCTCCACTAACTCCATCCAAGCGGACGCAAGAAGAACGATTTGCTAGATAACCTTGGAATATCCTCAAGGTTAGGCGTCCGACTCCCGTATCCTGGATTTTGCTAATCAGCAGGTTCCAGTTACAAGAGTCGAACGCCTTCGAGACGTCCATAAAGATCACAACAGGTGACTCATCTCTATCTAATGCAAATATGATGTCGTGGATAAGGTGATATAGTAGGTTAAGTATGGAGCAATTCGGAAGGAACCCATATTGTCTCGCACTGAGCACTATTAGTCAGACGATATCCCATATATCTGTCCTTAACATATGTTTCCAATAGCTTATGAACGCTATTTAGTATAGATATGGGCCGGTAGTTTCCGAGACATTCGGGATCATCACCCTTGTAAATGGGAATGATATAAGACTTGTTGAATTTATGTGGGAAGATCCCAGTAGCTAAGATCAGGTTAAATATGTGAAGTAATGGATCTAGTATACTATTTATATTACTATGTATTAATATTATTTCTCGGAGGGTATCTGCATCAATTAGATTAAGATCGAAGGGTGTTGGAGGAATATTTTGGAACTGAAATGGGGACAGCTTATGGTTATACAGTAAATCACCAACCCTGGTTTCCGAGAGAAGTTTAGCGCCGACTTCAGAATAAAATTTACAAAACGTATTTGCCAACGCAACCGCACCCAACTCCCCCGCGAATAATGGCATTTGTGGAATATTAACCTTAGGTTTATTATATGTAATCTCGTGGATTATATCCCATTGACGCTTTGGACTAATACCTGACTCGAGAAGTAATTTACTATAATAACTGTTCCGTGGGTGTCCCACTAGTCTGGGATGTTTTTTAAACCGACGAGAAAGATGGAATAACATGTTTTTTTAAATTTATAATAGATAGAATATCAGTCGTTATCCACGGTTTTTTCAATTTAGTAGCATGATAGGAACTTTGTACTGAGCTTCTATGTCGAATATCGTTTCACCGATTATAAAATGCCTCTAGGGCAATCTCCGAAGAGATTCCTGAATACTCGCGTCAAATTCTGGGTAAATAAGGCCTGGCGCAGAACTGTATTAGGAGCTATAATCGATCTCGTCTCAGATTTCGTCTCATTCTCAGATTTCCTGGTGCCAGCCCCAACAGAACATGGTCTAGGTTTGAGACTTTAGCGCCAACAGGTTCATGAGTAGGAAAAGTGTTAAAACTACATAATCCAAACTGAGAATTAACATTCATGTAATCAAGTGTATACCCAGGTAAATTGTCGTTTGGTGAGGGCAGAAGATCAATATTCATGTCACCAAAGAGAAGAGTTGTAGAAATTTGAAAACGTGAAAGCAGAGAGTGATATTCAGCAAAAAATGTTTGAGATGGACGTGGAAGAGGACGGTATATTACCAATAAATTTAAGATTAAACCGTAACGAAATGTGAGCTTACCAACTAAACATTCAAATGCTATAGGTTCTGGGATTTGTTCTATAGGGGAAGTTACATGTTATAATAATTTAGAAACAGAACTTGACAATTTTAAATGAATTGGGAGGACCAGTTCCAATTTTACATGTGGTTCGAACGTTGGTAAATTACGGGACAGACTAATTCGAACCCAACTGTGTGGAGCAGGCAGGAAAAAGTAAGCGAAGGAGTTATTTATTGGGACACCCCACGGAAGGCCTAATTGTCTCTTTGTTTGTGCAGGTCCGACGATTCAGACTATGAGATGACCGACTTGGAGATCAACAAGATCATCATTGTGACTCAGACGCCGCCACCCATACGCGTAGTCAAGCACGAGGGCTACGATCGCACCGGTGATTGGACCACGCGCGTCAAGATGACTCAGGAATTGGGCAAGGTTATCAATGACGGTCTCTACTACTACGAGCAGGACATCTGGAACGAGTCGGAGGAGGGAGACAGTGGCGGCGAGCATGAGCTGTCCACCAGCGGAAATCAATACTCCTGGGTAAATAACGTCTACTAATTGGGCAGATGATAATTTCTGGAAGATTATTTATTTATCCACCTGCTATATTCTGTTTTTCTGATGTCGTTGCAGTCGCAGGGCAGCTACAAGACTGTCAAGATAATTTCCCAGGAGGAGTTCCAGTCCATCACTCCGCCCACTCGCCCCGTGTCCAGCCAGTACCTGCCGCCACCTCCGCCACCAGTCTCCACCATGACCGGTGAGTAGTCAATGCTGTGTCCATTCACGAGGATCCGTTGTGATTTCTGTACAGGATATTGCAATGAACTAACCACACTTGTTCGGTTTCTCGCAGTGTCCGAGCCCATGGAATGTTCGAGCGCCCCGCTTGACGCCCCCTGCTCGTCTGCTCCGCGCACGCCTCGCACACCGCGAACCCCACACGGACGCAAGGACAACACGGTCGCGCCTCGCTTCTATCCTGTCGTCAAGGAGGAACGGCCTGTCGATCAGCAGGTACGTTTTTGGTTTCAATGGAATCAGTGTTTTGCTGGGAAGAGTTTGTACCGTGATTCCAAAAAAGAAAGCTCACGCTTCCTTTAAATTGATATATTTGATTCAGGATGTCACAACGACGAAAATATGGTTGATCAAGATGCCATACCTTTTGCACACTTCATTTTTAAGAGTTCGTTGGCCGAAACTTTTTTACTTGCCTAAAACTCGTTTTCTCTCCTTTCAGACTCCCCGCAAACGAAAGACAAGACACAGCCGGGATCCACCAGTGGAACACCACGTCGGCTGGATCATGGACGTCAAGGAGCACCGACTACGGACCAGTTCTGTTAGGTTGGTTATCCCCTTTCACTGTAAAGTTTCCTTTGTTACTTGTGCTTGATTTTTCCTGACAATTTCATTCGATTTAACGTGATGGAAGTTGCGCCCAGCTAATTTGTCTTTTCTAACAAGGTTATTGTGTTACTTTTTTTACATGTTCGATCAGCAGCAGCAGTCCCTCGGAGGCTGTTCTGTCCAGCAGCTTTGGAAGCATTCCGCCGTCCTTGCCCGCATTCCAACATCCCTCTCACTCGATGCTCAAGGAGAATGGATTCACGCAGCAGGGGTACCACAAATACCATCACCGATGTCTCAAGGGTGTGTAAATTGTGGAATCGTTGAAGTCAATCTTGGCTGTTGAGGCTGAACGACGAGGTAACGTCAGTTACAGTGACTAATTGAAATTGCGTTACGATTTCGTTCTAGAACGCAAGCGACTCGGCGTGGGCCAGTCTCAAGAGATGAACACGCTGTTCAGGTTCTGGTCATTTTTCCTGCGCGAGAACTTCAATCGCCGCATGTACGAGGAATTCAAGCAGCTAGCTTGGGAGGATGCCAAAGCGGGATACAGGTAATTTATCAGATTGTGTGTGTTACCCGTAATCCTCGATCCAGTAACAATTGACCTCAAATCGCCTTCTACATTCGTGGAGGGAACAAATATTTATAGCATCTTGTGTCTGTGCTTGACATTTTTAGGTACGGACTCGAGTGCCTGTTCAGATACTTCAGCTACGGCCTCGAAAAACACTTCCGACCAAACATTTACGAAGATTTCCAAACAGAGACGCTTAAAGATTTTGAACTTGGTAATTTCTATAATATAATAAAGTAAAGTAACCTGAGTGATTAGTTGTGGTGCACAATATCTGGTACTAACCAAAATATTTGTTGTTCATCATCGTTTCGCATATTCAGGTCAGTTGTATGGACTGGAAAAGTTTTGGGCTTTCTTGAAATACTACAAGAATAGTGCTAAATTAGAAGTGGGATCAAAACTGAAAGACTACCTGAAAAATTACACCAAACCTGAAGATTTCCGAGTTGAGGTATGTACCAGACTTTATTTTTAGTTATTTGATTAAGAAGTTTTGCAGTGAAGTTCGTTCAATATTTACTCTATAGAGTGAGAGTATTCACTCTATAGAGTGAATTGAATGATATGTTCGAAATATGGAAACTGAACATTTTGTTTGGATGCAGTTTGTTACGAATCTTGCTCCGAACAAGCGATTTTTTTGACTGGATGGAACAGTAATTTTTGTCTTAATTATTCTTAATTTATTTTTCTAAAATGTTAAGTTGTTTTCTTGTTTCAGCCTCCGTTGATGGAGGGTGAACAGCCAGACGGTGCGGCCATCCGCCGCCGCAGCACGCGTCACTACAGTCTGTCGGAGAGCCACAGCGGTGGCGCCACCAGCAGCCGACACTACAGCCTTTCGGAGAGTCACAGCGGTGGCGATCGTGGCGCCACTGGCGGTGGACGCCGACGCTGGCCCTCGGACTCCAAAGTGGACACGAGCCGCCACCGAAGACGCGGCAGTGGCTTGGGAGGGTTGGTGGCCCGCAGCGGCAGCGCCACCACCCCCAGGGACTCTGCACTGGCCGAGGGTGTGGCCACCACATCCACGCTGAGCAACGGCATCACCGGGACCAGTGAGACCGTCACGGTGTCGACGTGCAACGGGGGTTCGCCTGTCGCTACGTCCACCCCCACGTCGACTCCGGTCGGCAAGACCACCAAGCGTGACTCTGCGGACGCCGTTACCCCTCGGGCGGCACCGGTGGGTCGCCAGAACAGGGCCCACGGGCGGCCGGCCGCTGTCAAGTCGTCCACCGGCACCACACCGCCGCAAACTTCGGTGGCGCCGGCGGCGGCCACAACGACAACGAAGGTGGCCAAGAGTCCGGTCACTGCTAACGGAGTTCCTGCCAACTAGTCAATCTGGCATCTGGTACGTGGGGGAGGCGTGAGTGTAGGAAGAGATGGCTGGCGATTGCGCGCGTGTACATAACGTGTGGAAAAAGCTGTTTTTGCGCCAATGGTCTCTTTCTCTCTCGCCAATGACCAAAGTGTGGCATCGTTAGATGGTGTATGTGGGGAGGGAGGAGATTCTGTGGCTAGGGGCGCGAATTGAGGAAGTTGCCATATGCCAAGAGGCCTTAATATATGTGTATATGCGGGTGTTTACTCCTTTCCCTCCTCGCCCACGAATTGCTGGGCTGTGGATGGATGTGCGTAGCGGGGAGAGAGCACCTATGAAATTCCATTGTGTGTGGTAGCGAGAGGGCCCGGCCTCTTTCCTCCTGTGTCACTCCAATTTAATTTGCTCAAGTTATGTGATTTGCTGTGTACATTTTTTGCCTGACTGCCGGCGAGGTACGCGGGGCTTGACGAATGATGGCCGGTGCTGCTGCTGCTTCTGCAAGGTGTGGCGTGGCCAGGGAGGTGGCAGGTGTTCGGTCATTTCCTTTTTTTCGTTTTCGCAATTTTTATTTTACTTGCTGGTGATGCACAAACATTAAGTTACGATTTTGAATGATGTCTTGGTGTGGGGGGGGGACTGTTGTTTTTTGTTGTCTTGGTTTGTCTTTGTTTTGACTCCTGATGAGGAGGTCTCACTTGACCAGCAGTCTAGTTTTTTAACTTCCAGGTTCTTGTTTTCGTTCTACACATTTCCTCATCAGTGATTGCGCTGCTGTCTGGGTTTACACGTCGACAGAAGTTTAAAATGCAAAGGGCACTGTATCAATGACTATTGATTTCAGTTTGAAATCTTTGCTGACGTCCAATTCTGAATTTCCTAGTTAGAGAAACGGAGAGTTGAGAATCCACTTTTGTGTGTAGTGTTAACCCGAGTAGCAGTTGACAGGCAGCACCGGGGAAAAATTGAAATGGACTATTTTGAGAACATGGATATAACATTTGTTGACAAACAAAGTAAATTATAGATTATGTTGGGAAAGTGACTACATAAGTTATCTTTGACAGATGACATTCACGCAGCTTCATGTCATCCTGTATTGACCATTGATTGGTCCGGCTGTGTAGGTCGTGGTCGTGGCTCGAAGCCGCGTTGGGGGCCAGGTGCACCTCAATCACCCGTGGAGATCTACTCTGTGTCTGGTTGGTGTTTTCTTAAGATTCCTCCTATTCTCTAGTTCTCACGTACGTCGTCGTGGTGAGTTTTATACGTTAATTTTTCGGGACTGGGCCTGGCCACAGGTAAGTGGATTTGGCAACTGTAGCGGAAACTTTATTTCCGGTGGTGACCAACCACATCGGTGAGCGCAGGACCAGATTGTTGCGACCCCTGACCCCTTCGTGGTTTTGAGATCGACGCTCTACAGTGTTTATTATAATTTTTTTGAAGTTGCCAAATTGAATATCAAAAATCACAGATTGAACCGATTGTGAGTCGAAGCGATTTTATTCGAGGGCAAGAATCAAGTCAATTAAATTGGTTCAGTTAGTCTGAGCTCCATCCCCCCCCCCCAACAAAAGAAAATGCAGATTCTTGTGTGTGTATATATATATAAACGTTGGACTTCTCCGCATTGTAAATAATGGTGCTTATCTATTGATACATGGATATTGGAGGGAGGACTTGATGATGGGATTTTGGGGATCCACTCGTGTTCTCAGTGGAGCACTACAGCTAACTAGAAGCAGGCTGATTTCGATTCTCTCGGCCAGGGTGGACACGATTCACTTATGTAAATAACGAAAGACTATTATATATGCTGGGATGCAAAAATCCATGAAATTGACTACTTTCTGAGAAGGAAAAATGGTTGTCAGTTGGTCTATTATTATATCTTCAATTTTAAGAGGGCTGGATGATATCGTATCTCAAAATACACGAGTATTTTTATGCAAACTCACCTCCGTCTTATTTGTTACCAAATATGAATTCCAGTTAAAACCGTGTAACCTGGATTCTTGAAAAACCGTCTAAAGACTGATTTACACCTAAGAAGCCCGGGAGTCCTAAGGAGTCGATTTGATCCTTTGTTCCTTTCGTCCTTCGTTTCCTTCAATAGCATTGCAGGAAAGAAACTACTAGTTAACTGCAAAAGAGGTATTTTATCTGAACCATCCACTTATCGTAAACAGTTTCTTGCAACGCGACTGGAGAAGATCGGCTCCTTTGGAGCTGATCTTAGTAGGTGTAAATCAAGCTTAAAACGATCCCGATTTCCACGTTGGTTACTAATCAGCGACTCGTTTGAATCCTCTCAGAACGAAGTGTAGTTTAATGCACAGTTTCCATCTTGAATGTAGTTGCCGGAGCTGAAATTTTAACCATTTTTATTTTTCAAAAGCCAAATTTAAGTCGATTGTATGCGTGTATATTATATGTGTAATGGTATTTATAACAATATCTGCAATTGTGGGGTTTGGAAAGGAGTCTGTGGAACTGACTGGTCAGTTAAACTGGCAAATCGTTTCATGATATTGGTTTTGCAGATTTTGGATTAGATGCTTATAGCTCAACTTGGTTTTGTTTCTTCGATTTGTGTGGATGTGGCGGAAGATGGCCAGGAGACGGTATTTCTAAGATGGTTTTCTTGAGTTCTCCTTTCAAACTTCCACCCCCCTTTGAATTGATTCTTCTGCCAGCTGAACTTGTAATAACCGATTGTGATTGATTCCTCCTCAAGTGGTCAAGTGTTGCTGACCCGCTGCTCACAATTGACAATTGAACTTTGCCCCGATTTCCTCGACGATAGAGATTTCCTTCGCTGACCAGGTATTTGTGATCTTTGAGTAGGTGTGCTGCTGCTGGTGGTGGTGGCGGTGACCTGCAGCACCTGGCAACGCCCGAGTCAACTCACATTTGTACTTCTCGGTGTGTTTTTCTATTTAGGGAATAAATTATTGGCCGTGATTTTCTGTCAAATTCAATACCCTCTAGTAGGTTAGCTATTTCTCAATCTTGTAAGAATTTATACGGACTTGATAGTCCCTGGACAGCATTGAGTCAGGAACTGGCCACGTCCGACTCCAACTCAAGACTGGTCAAAATGTAGAGACATGATAGGTCAATATCAATTCTGTTTGATTTTATTGGTTTTCTAGCAGAACTGGTTGATCACTAGTTGGACTTACGCCTTCCAAAAAAGACAACCAAATCTTTTTATCAGTGTGTGTCTTCTTCCTACTAATGAGAATGTTTTAAGAGAATGTACTCAATCCCATCCCTTGTTCTATAGCTATCCCCCCTCACTTATTTGTATCAATTGTTATTATCAGGTCTCCACGCTACAATAACTCGATTTTTGAATTTGCCAATAATTTGTTTCTATTAGCGTTTTGTGGGGGGCGCGTTGATGATATGAATTCGTCTCGACCCGAGATATATTTTATGAACGCAGCCGCGCGAGTAGTTAAAGAGAGTGCGGCAAATTTTGCTCGGCTGATATTTTTTCTGTGTGTTAATTTGTTTGTGTGACTGGCGAAATGACCATCAATAATTTCAAAGAAATATATATTTTTACGTGGTGTTTTATTCTAGAGAATTGCACTGGATTCGTTTCGGTTTCACACGGCTCGTTCGCATTTTGAAGCGGGGGTGGAAAAATAATTTTTATACCTAGCACCAGAGTAGGCCTATTCGCTAATTTTTAGATATTTTCTTCTTCGTGACTTAACGATGTTTATATATATTTAAATATCGGTTGGAGCCAATTCTGTGAATTACCTTTTTTTGATTATTTTTTTTCTTTATTCTTTCCTGAATCGTCGAGGGGAAGACTAACTAACATGTGTCTGGTGATGGGTTTTTCTGTTTCGTGTGTGTTCTATTAGTTGATATTATTTTTTTTGTGTTTCCCGTGCGATTTTTGTGTTTGCGGTTCAAACCTTTTTGGTAATTAATTTTTTGTCATCATTTTTTTTAAAATTTGTGAGCGAAAATATGAACATTTTCCACTGGACCTCAAAATGGTGTTGCTGATTGCTGGCTTTAAAATTGGAGCGGTGAGATCCACAGTGGTGTAACTAGATTTTGTAAAATTATTTTAGTTGTGTGCAAAAATGCAATCTTTGCATGTGATTGTATGGAATCATCAATTGACGTAAGACAAAGCTTTTGTTTGATGAACGAATCCGTATTGTTTTAACACTTCTAGTAAAAGCTCTTGTTTCTCAATTCGAGAAGAAAAACGACTTGCACCACTATTAAGATTCACCGCATCAATTAAAGCTGCCTTTTCTGAAGATTTTTAAGCACTAAAGGCTAAATAAAATACAGTATATTATCAATACTGTGACATCACACCGCGATTGGTATTTTGGGAGCTGCAGCAAATTTAGGTGGTTGTGATGATTGCCACGGAAAAATGAACAATTAAAAATAGGTTTACCAAAGGGTTTTGAAAACTCGCGACACAAATTATTATTGAAAATAAGCGATGGTGGTTAATGTAAAGCCACAGTCTTATCATCCCCACCCCCAATTTCAAAAAGTTAGGTTTAGTTTTATTCTTATTCGTGTGTGTGTTTCTTTTATTTAGTTTGGTGTTCTCCTTAAGATTTTGATTGTGGTCTTTTCGTGTGGTAGCAATACCTATTCCCCATTTTATTATTAATTAGTATAATTATCGAAATATCCGATGCACCATGTTTCTTTTCTCTTTTTGATTGATTGATTGTTAAGCACAAAAGGGTCCATGCTGATAGTTAAGAAAAATGTTTGTTTTTTGCTCATTCGTGTAACTACTACTACTATTATTGTCATTGTAGAAAAATATTAAAACTGGGGTTTGTGTTGTCGCTAGAAATTATTGCCACGTTTTAATAACCTTTGTGTGTTTTTTTGAGTGTTCTAAACACCTTGTGGGTTTGTTGGGGGCTGCCCTTCGGTTAAATTGTACATTCAAATGGTGCCGTGGTTGCTATGCAACATATTCTTTACTTTTTACATATATATATATATATGATATATGCCTTATGAATTTAATGTGTCAGTTCTATTATAATTATTGTTGTAGTAGCAGGTTGATTTGATTTTTTTCTTTTTAAGTCATTCGTTAACTTGCAGTTTTTTTCTTCCGTCTTTTTTTGTTGTGGTGGGGATTCATCGTGATACAAATGTAGAATGGAACCTGTAAAAATGATCCTTTTTGCTCGAATCTGAGCTATTTTGGTGTATGTGTGTGTGCACGGAAAATTGCCCCCTCTTTATATATATTATATGCGCCCTGGCTTCTAGCAGATATCATGCTACACGAATAAAACACAAAACAGGAAACTTTAAAAACAAAACGACAAAAAAAGTATTATATAAGAAAGAAGCAAAAAAAATATATATATATTTTTTAAAATGCATTAGTTAAAGTGCACATCCGAAAATGAGATAATGTGGCGATTTTTGTGATGTTGGACTGTACAAGAGAGAAAAATAACTCTAGTGATGTTTAATAACTAAAATCCCAGTTTGTATGCGACTATACATGTATGAAATATGAAAAATATATGCGAGTGTATTTTTCTCTCCCTATCTGTGTGTGATTTCCATGCATTTAGCTTGTAATTAAATGGCGGATGTTTCTCTGTCCACAAAAATAAAATTGCCCCTCTCTTGCTATAATATAGTTCTGCATCGTTTTGGTTAGCAAACGCGCTCTCTCTATCTCTGTTCAAATAATGTCTTGTGTAAAATAAAATAAAAATGTCTATAAACAAAAATTCGCTGTATTTGATTTTCTTTCTTAATTTATTTTATTGTAAATTTTATTGGAAGGAATGTCATCCCGGAGAGCCATTGAAATAGTCAACGCCACCCATGTCAACGACAATCAATGATTTACTTGTCTATTAGCGCACCTTTATGAGGGAAAATATACTTAAAACTAATTTAATAAAATAGATTAAAAAAATTATAACTTCTATAAATATTCGAAGGAAATAAACCTTTGTTTTCTTTTCTCGAAATTGTATTTTGTTTTGCTAACGAAAGCATAAATTTCGAGGTGTAGAGAGGTTAGGGTGTTTTCCTCGTGACCCGTGATCGCTGGTTCGATTCCCTACAGACACCTTCGGAATTTTTCAGGCGAGAGAAATTGCTACGCACGCGCGTCTTTCTTCGGAATGAAAATAAAGGGGTTGGACTCGTTGACTGTACGATTTCAGGTTTTAAAAAAACTATTGTTAAAGGGGTTTACCGATCTCGTGATCTATTTAATTATTTTTTGTTTTTTAATATTGTTATTTTATTTGGTTTTTATATTGAAAATATTATTCCGGTAATAGCTTATAAGGAACTGTAATCTGGTGTGCTTTGTTGTCACGTGAAATCAACAACGTCATGCGTTTGATGTGGAGACGCCATTTTTTTATTGTGAAGCGAAAGGGAGATTATCAAGAATTTGTTAACGGTTATTTTATTATGAAATATTGGAAATCGAGATCTGAAAAGGGGACACTAGCGAACTATGGTGAACTATGGCTGTCTGGAGGTAAAATTTTATTCAATTTGTTTAAGCCGTTCGGAAGTTAGTCTCCGAACAGGAAAAACCGGTTTCCAGTTTTATGAGCGTTGCTGACGCTGAATTTTTGCTAGAAGTGTGTGTGACACATAATATTTTTCGATTAAGTAAGATGAAGTAGCCGCGGAGAGGTCAACTTGGGGTCGCCTGTAAATGGAAGTTGGTCTGACCCCATTCATTTGCGCGTGACAAGACGTCTGTCTCACACAAGGAGGTCTCTTCACAACTCGCCAAACGCGCGTCAATTAAATATGAAAAACTGGAGCATAATTTATAACTGACGTGTATTAATACGCCGTAGACGTAGAGGGAAGTAAACATCGGCAACGCGAAAGCTCTATTCGTGGGTTAGAGAGTCAGATGCTGCCCTCTGGTGGCGGGCGTGTAGGCCCCGTGTTGCCAGGCAATCACACAATGCCCCGGTCAGGATGTTTGGGATTTTTAGCCAGATACTCAGAAGATTGTAATTCCGCCACAGTCGACAACAAAGAAAATAAAAGTAATACGCTGCTTCTAAATTATGTAGTATTTAACAACAAAAAAATTGGAATTTTAAAGTGGAACTCGATCTGCTAGTTCATATAAAAATGTTTGGCACACATAGTTTATGAACCGCTGTCAGGGGCTCGTTCGACATTTTGGGTTTTCTGGTGATTACACGGTACAGGAACAAAAGCAACGGGTCCCGGACAGTTTCTATTGTCGGCTCGGCCACCAAAAGAGTCCAACAATGGCTGCACCGGGCAAGACGTGAAAGGACTTTGATCCCCCACCCAGGCCATCATTATTGATGGTGTGTATGTGCGGTAGTCGTGGAAAGACGACAATGGCCGCCCGTGACACCAATAGCAACAAATGTGACCTCCTGTGACCCGATCCGAGTGGACAAGCTTTCATTAATATTTAAATACTAAAGTACATTGTTTAGCAGAGCGAATTGTTTTAAAATTGCATCATGGCAATGACGCCGCAAACACCGCAACACGTCAAAACTGTTGGGGAATCCTAATTTTTTTAAAAAAAATTAGGATTCCCCAACAGTTTTTCAATTTAAATATCAAATCTCCTTAAAACGAAAATGTAATTTCTTCCTATTTTGTGAAATAGTACTCCAAGGTTTTTATTGAATAATAATTAGAAATTCGGGATCTAGTGTGGAAAATGTCGCTGGCATCACTGGTAGCACGTGATTGGCGTTCGAACTTTTAACGCGATTTTGGTGAAGTGGAGACGCCATATTGGAATTGTTCTTTTTAATGGTAATGCTTCAAACTTCAACGGCTCGTATCTCGATAAATACGCAAAATCAAGATCTAAAATAAGTTGCACTCGACTACAAATTTGCGGAATTATCTACAGCCCAAATGTTATTCAATTTCGTTAAGCCGTTCGTAAGTAAACGCTCGAACATAGAGGTTAAATAAATTAACTATATAATCGAAAGAGCAAACTTTTAGGGTTATAGATTCTCGAGTCGGTCAATGAGTTTTCAGATGACAGGACGAAAGTGGGAGGACCGCAGTGGACAGGAAGGACACAAGGTGGCCACGCGCTCGCGGGTGGCCTAGGCGTGTAACCACAATGGGCGGGGCGGAGCTGCGAGTGGTCGCACGGGAGGTGAGTCTGCTCAGGTGTAGTACAGTCGTGTAATTGAGACGTGTGTGCCTTATTATATGCGCGGATGGCAACCACTTTTCCTTCCCCAATTCCCCTCGATGGACGTACAATAGATCCCACCCCTCTTGCTTTGTAACGGGGGACAGGGAACAGAGGGTCTACCGGTAAATAGACATTATTATTATTATTTATATACAATGCCGACGAGGGGCTTAGGCGACTGAGTGTTGGCTCCAGTCAAGGGATTGGATTTGTGCGTACTTTGAATAAAAACCATTTTTTTATTTATGGTGTGTTGCATCAAATTGTTTGTTCAAGAAATGGCAGCGGGCGAGAGTTTACGTCTGATCGACTGCAGAGGATCAACGATTTCATTTCTTTGCCTAACCGGAACTGACGAGGAATGTCGCTGTCACGCATAGGAAATGTCAATTCTGATAACCGTCACTCCTCACACGTAAGTCACCTTTGCCGAGACGCGACCAAACCAAATTCACCTAACCTAAGTCAACTCAACTCACACAGATACATAGAATTTGACGTATTGACGCCACCTTTTTCTTAAATTCACAAGGGGGCGGTGAAACGGAGAACGGCACAGCCACTTTTCAGTTCCCCACATCTGACCGTTAGCGCAATTGTTTAAGTATTGTGCGTGACGTCACACCCTGTCCGGTTAGTGATTTCAATTTCATAATATAGAAAATATGATATGTGTAAACTTTGGGATTAGTTTATCTTAATTCTTTGTTTTTAAACCTAGTTCGACCATCTTGCCCATTCGCCAATCAAATTTATGCATGTACTTATTAAAAATAGCACACAAACAACATATTTGCAAAGTTTACTTGAAATTAATTCTGATCTTTTACTTTTCATTCTCACAAGAGACAAAATTATTAGGCAAGAATTCACACAATCAATTTTCCCCCATTTCGTGCACTTAAGAATTTTCGATCGATAATAAAGTTGTTTGGGGAATGACCCCTCTTACGTATTGAAGATCGTCCAAGAAGATAAGCTTAGCGCAACTGAAGGTGGTTCTCGCCAGAACAAACTCCACTTAAAGACATAATCTCTCCGTCGATTTTGGCCCTCATTTCATGGGGAAACCAAACCGGCACCGGCACGTCTTTCCATGCTTCATTTGAGAGGCTGCATGGAGAGTTGCACCGGGCATCCGCATTCGTTGATTTCATCGATATCCATCGAAGTCCGCACTGATGCGAGAAATCCAAATTTCCTTGGCGCAAAGGTCCACCTCTTGTCGACTCACATTCATTATCGAGCAAATTCAGTCAGTCCCGCGAAACACACGGACGAATTGATATCACTCGATTATATCAGCGTTGATGGTATATTCAATCGTCCGGGAAACAAGAGGAAATCCTATGCCCGACTTGGCAGTATTTTCTTTGATAGAAATCCATATAGGATAACATGTTATCTTTTAACGCGAGACATTCTTTGTGGCTTGACCAGACAGCTGGTCCCTCAAGGTAGGAGTGACCCCGAGTCGCAGCACGCATTCGCGGAGCTGGACTCGGGTCACGGTGGCGCACCTGGTGGCAAACCATTTACCACCCGCCACTAGGGGCGTGATGAGGTCAGGTGACCATGGAAGCGCGGGGCAATGGTTGCCGCTATCGATGGTTGCGACCATCGATAGCTGCAACCAATGTCCCGACGCTTACATATGGAATGCAGAAACCAACAATTTAAAAGCGGACAGGTGGCGCAATAATAAAGTTTGAACCACAACAATTGAGTTGAAATGATTATGGTAAGGAAAAAATGTCACACTCAAATTTTAAAAAAAAGTTTAGGAACCACTGCGCGCTTTATCAAAAATTCATTTGACTAAGAGTATGATTAAATTGTCGATTGATTCGTTATCTCTGCGGTGATCTTCCATAATTCGTCGACCACCCATATCTTCCTTCTCAATTCGTTATTATGGTAATTCTTGATTTACGAGCCCCCACCGACCTAATTCAATTACACTTTTAATGTATATTTTGCCTGGCCCTTGTACTTTGTCCGTATAGAAGTCTGCCCTAACTGGCTCCGCTAATTTGATAAAAGAGGTCCTGGCGTTAATAAACGCCAATTATCATAAACATTAATCGCACGTAATCGCGATAATTGACGCTCTCGTTATAATTGAGATGTAACCACGAAGGTTCAGACACACAATAATAATCGAAACAATACGAATCGAACGCAACCAGGAATTTCTCGATTAAAATTTTAAAATCTCATTACAATTTTGAATTTTTTGAAGCACAAAATATTTTAAAAAAATTAATTGACAAATTGTGAATCGCGCGCAACGTGTGTGTCAATTTAGTCACGTTAAAAAAGATTATCTTTTATTATTTCAAAAATTAATTTCTTTAATTTTTTTCGCCTCAGTTTTTACTTACGAACGGCTTTTCGAAATCGAATACAATGTGAGCTGTAGATAGTTCCTCAAATTTGTAATTGACCTCAATTTATTTCAGATCTTGATTTTGCGTATTTCTCGAGATATGAGCCGTTGAAGTTTTAAGCTTTGTCATTAAAAAAAGAAAAATTCCAAGATGGCGTCTCCACTTCACCAAAATGGCGCTGTCGTCGCTCTCACGTGCTACCAGTGATGTCAGCGACAGACACAATAGATCCCGAATTTCTAATTATTACACAATTAATACCTTGGGAGTACTATTGACAATATTTCACAAAATAGGACGAAAATACATATTCGTTATATTCGCTATTTAAATTGACAAACTTTTAGGAATCCTAATTTATTTTTAAAAAATCACGTATTGTGTCGTCGTTGCCGTGACGTTCTATCACGTGACAGATCTCCAATTCCAGTGTTCTAACGTATCTTATGATGGTTTTAAAAAAACATTAGCAACTACTTTCTCTGCCATGACCGAGACAGCCGAATATTTCTGTAGCAATAAATATCTGGAATGAAAGCGTGCTCCAATTTGGCCACCACTGATGGATGCAGAACGATGCCTCGGAGTAATCAGATTGATCTCGTTGTCCCCCGCAGCCACATCATAATACCAAGGGAGTGTTGTGTTTTCCCACATTTTGGATGCTCGAGTGCGCAAGTCTGGTCGGATCCTCCCTTTCATCGACCGCCGGGACACCGGGACGCCTGCTGCTACTCCGGGAACTCGATTACGAGCAAATCAAGCTAATGGCCAGACAACGCCTCTTCCCATCCTCCGCCATCATCTCCAACGCCTCCATCATCACACACATTACGAAATATAACAATATGAATTTTATCTCTGGTTTTGGGGCTCGCACGTGCGTGAGGGCGGCGAGGGGCAACTGGCCCTTTCGTTAAAGACCTCCCCCTCGTCTCATGAATCGGAAAACTCTGCTGATGAACACCAACTCGAGATGACCCACGAGAGGTATCTCGTTAATTTAAGTGTTAAAATATTTTTTAATGGTTCCCTCTGTATTTCGAGAAGAATAAAAGTTTGTCTCTAAATTAGTAAAAATCTAATGCCACCTTCAGATGCCAATGTTACCAATTAAAATAATAAGTGATAATTTAATATTTAATTATCACTTATTATCCAGAATCTATCCAGAATCTTTCCAGAATTTATATTTGAATAATCAGCCAAACAATCTAAACAATTATCATGCACAACACTAATATTGAAGATCGAAAGGCCGAAAACTACTTTTTTATCCTGGTCCTAGGGACCACATTTTGGACGAATTTTACTTTAAACTTCACAACGCTGTATTCGCAAATTCAGCGACGTCATCACTGAATCAATCAGCCAATCACAGGATTGCGCTGGGCCGACGTTTTGGTCATTCTCAAAATCAAAATCAACTTTGGAGCAACTTCTGAGAAATCAAGTTTTCAACTGAGGATTGCTGAAAACCTTATTTTCGTCATCACCAAGTTGAAGATCAAATTCTGAATTTGACCGTAAATTCGTAAAATGATGAACGTCTGCATCGATAATATCGAGCCACTTGATTATGTCGATTCGGTGATTTCTGGTAATTTCAAGATTATAAATGCTAAATACTAAATGTGGAATATAAATGAGATACCATGATGGGCGCGGCCATCTTGTGCAATGCCAATTATAGTGATATTCAATCGGATTCTACTTTTCAATATGTTCTAAAATCTCATTGACTGGTCTCGCAGACTCCGTCATAATCCGCCAAAAAAATAGTTGCAATTATTTGTAAATAAATGTAGTAGAATTGTGAGTTTTCTGGATTCTGATTGAGTTTAGCGAGGTA
>JAQGBY010000870.1:0-35583 GCA_034698785.1 Mycogona germanica
ATGTACGGAATGTATGATTGTTTTATCAATGTACGAGTAAATATAGAGCAAGTCCGTATACTTTAGGCGCTGGATCGACCTGAAATGAAATGAATAGCAATCTATTCATGTGTCAACAGTATTATCGGTATTGCCTTGATTGGGTCGTCGTGTCGTTGTCGTTTTGCACAATGTGGTTAGCCATTCTCGTAACAGAGCGCTCTCCTAGTTTGATGATGTAATCGAGGGATAATGCAGCATCACCTGAGGAGACACTAAACAACCCTTATGTTTCAGTGAGCCTCTCAGGACAAAATTACGCCAAAATCAAGTAATCCTACTTCGTCTAGAGCCCCAAATGTCAAGGGACAGGTCTACGGTGGTCTTCTCGTTTTACTGTACTTCATTGGGATTATTCATCGCAGAGTTTGTCCGCCATCTTTCATATTTCCCCATTACGAATGCACCGCTCGTGCGTGCTCGCCAATCAAAAGATTTTCCGATAAATTCCGGACTGCAATTCCTTTTCGTCTCCGTTTACCAAATGATTGTCTACATAATGCGTAGGACGCGATTTTTCTATGACTATCGGAACGTGCCCGCGCAGTCGCATCACCGACGACTTCTCAGGTACGCGCAGCGTCTGACAATAATTATTCCGCTCGGAGAATATATATACCTCGCCTCATCAACCCCCTCCGACTCGGTCATGAAAGATGACGGGGCTAACCCCGGGGCTGGCCCGCGCCGAAATGTATGAAATATTAACAAAAACTGGGTCGATGTCGTAGTAACTAATTCCCAGGCGGACGAACATAATTTTCGAGATGTTCGCGTTCACGCCTCTCATGTCTTTTCCTTTTACTTTTCCCCTCTCAGTCACCATCACGTTCCATTTACCCGGCCCTGCGCGCGCCATATTTGCTGGCGCAGTGACGTCATATTGCGCTCATAACTCCCGCTCAACGTCATTGGCTGCATTATGAAAAAATGAATATCTGTCTGCATTACCATGCAACCTTTCTTGGTCGTGCATAAAGTAGCGTGGGCTTTTTCTCTCTCGTAGCCAGAATCCTGGGACCGGACGTCAGATGGTTCATGTGTGACGATTCGCCTCTGTTTCAGATATGCAAATTTCCAGGATTGATTATCTACGAGCGTAATAATATAAACGAAACAATAATCCCGTTAGGTGCCTTTGACATGTCTGTCATCGTTTTGCGTCAGAGTTGCTACTTTATGCAAGATTATTTTAATATAAATGGTGTCTACGTCATTTCAAATGATACATTTCTTTTCAATATAATTTTTTTGTCATGTATCATCCCCCCCTCAATGCCTCACTGTCACTTCTATCCATTTATGCACGTTTGGCTGGTAAACCAATTAAGGATTGGACCCAAATTCCATTAGTCCTTTGACGTACGTCATGCCGAAATGATTTCTTCAGGAGTATATCATTATTGGAATGACAAATGTTTAGAAAAATTCTTTGAAAATGTCACGGCCTATGATCTCATGATGATGCTCACTTTTTAAAATGTAACGCTGTGAGAGAGTGATAAAGCTATTTCGCCTGGCACTGTGCAAATAGTAAAGGTCATTTTTTTTCTGGCTGGTGCCATTTGCAATTGTGCCACGTACTAGATTAATGTGAAATGCAAATTTTAATTCAAAAGCGCAGTCATTAGACATGCACGACTAGAGTAATTATACTTGAGTGAAGCTGCCTTTCCACTACTGCTAATAGCTAGGCTTTTAGACATGCTAGAGTTATCGTGGCCCTCCTCACATGGCTAATCTGAATCTATACGGAGAGATGATAATTAGTATTGCCAACAGCTGGATTAACTTCTACTTAACCAGTCTCCATTTTATGGATGTTCATATTAGCCGGAGTGCAACTATTTTAGGAACATTTTTCCTGTACGCATTCAGCACGAGTGCACGAATACTGCAAATAGGTTGAAACGATTGTGTCGGCGCTGACAACGAAGAATTTGAATTGAACGTATTGCAATGGCTTTTCGTCGACAATTTATTGGCATGTGTTATGTAAAAAAATACCACCATTATTTAGAAAGTGTACATTATCGTTTTTAAAGAAAGAATTGCTGAAAGAAAAAAAATTGGATTACGAGTAATCGTAGTTAAACATTTTTAGCTGGTGGTGGCGCAAGTGATGTTGCGTGAAACCGGTACTGTCTACCATGGTAATTATAAGTGAACTTTTATATTCAATATTTTTAATTTTCCTTGGGAGATGAGGATGTGGGGGGAAATCGGTAAGTCTGAATCGCCGTCGTCCTTTGTCGTCAGTTGCAATGGTTCTCAGTTAGTTATCCTTATCGAATAATATAATGTTTTCTATTATTTTGTTTGAGAGTTTCTCCTCGCCGACTCTGGTCGTCTTTTTTTCGTCCGGTGCTGTCCCGGAGACAACCCCTATTTCATTATGAATTTATTATGAATATTTTATTTTATTTTTAGCTGGGCTTTATTTCATATGGACGCGTTCATTTTCTGCTCTAAAGATACCTAGCGTATTAATGAATATCTAAAATGCTGCATTTTCAAACATTTTAACTGCGAAAAAAATTTCACCGAGAATATTCTCATATAGGGATGGGTATATTTTAGCGATTGACATAACCTCACACAATTAAGAGGTGTGCCCGAGTTCGATAAGAATCTGATAATTCAGTGTGATCGGCAAATAGTCAATATTGGTGTACACTTCGGCCGGTGGTGGCGTAAGTGTGGCGCTCATATAAAATCCATATAGTCACGAGTAACAGCACAGTCTAGAATCGCTTGGTTCGCAAGCGATATTTTTTTCAGGAACGACGTCATCCATGCGTGTTGCTTCACGGTTAGGCCGTCGTCAACTGCAGCAGAAGTAGAGATGAACGTCATTTAAGAAAAAAAATATCTATATATTCCCAAGAAACGATGCCAGTGCTGATGCACTTATACCAAATGGGTTGGATCTCCTGTTGAGATCGTTGTGGAAAAATGTACAACGATGACGCCAAAGGGAACAACAAAATATTGCTCAACTGCGATCGACAACAGCTTGCTTCAAAACATAATATCGCGCTGTTGTATTTTCCGTTTTTGTTTTGCCTATGCCATGTATACTGATAAAAGTGTTACGGTGGCCAATTTTTAAAAATGTAGAGTTCGTTCGCCTTTAGAATATTCTTGGTTGGAAAAGTTCGTTTTTAAACCTTTGTTAAACTTTTCTACGGTTTGAACCTTTAGTGTTTAAAGGTTTGCGGAAGGTGTTAATTACTCAATCTGTCGGGTTTCCTTTTTAAAGAAACCAATCACGTTTTTTTTCTATATTGAATCAGACATACCCTTGTGGTCACAGACTTGGTAAAGGGATAAAAGAACGGCCAGTTTTGCTCCAATTTCGGCCAATTTTTTTCTTCTTTTCTTGGCGCCTAAAAACATGTTTGGCGTGTAATTTTTTATTATTAAATTAGCGGGATACTTTGTTAGAGCGCAGTGTGGCTCCACTCCAAGAGTCCTCTGCCGTCCGTAACATCCGCGCGACCAATAAGAAGCGCAAGACTGGATACAACCTCTGATGTACGATCATTAGACACAGTCGCACGCTTCACTGTATGGTCATTGCTGTCCACTGGCTAGCCGCCGAAGGCCCACCGCCAAACCGAGGGCTGGCCAACATGTTGGCAATTGAGGCCGCAGGTAGCTTGGTGCGTTGACATCTATAATCTGATTTGCTTTTAAAATTGTTACAATTCCCGGTATAATATTGTAATATTGTGATAAGGTACATAATTAATTTTGACAAAATGCAACGAACGGAATAGCTTCAACTCTTAATTGGATTGTAGTGTACAAATTATATATGCAGACAATGTACAGTTTGAAAATTACATTTTTTCTGTACAAACAATTTGATTTTAATTAATTTCATAAACTTGCTTAAAACAATTCAATTTGCCATTAAAAAATTTGATATGTAAATAAATGAATTATTAGAAATGTTGGATGTCGAATAACAATGTAAATATTCGGATTGGAATTGTTTATGTTGAATGATGAATTCCAAATGAATTTAACATTTTCCTTTACAAATTAAATTTGTGTAACTTAAAATGATATAAAGGTTACACACGCTTATGCATCAAAACAATATATAAAAGAAAGCAATACTGTGACAGTTACAAATGTCCTAAATATAAATCAATGACTTGGGCCGCAGGTTGCCCGACTCTACAAACTTACTGGCAAGTGTCGAGCTGTTCCACAGGTCAACAGAAAAGTGCGTCAGACGCCAAATAGCTTCTTATTTCACCGAGGGCTGCCGCTCGTTATACTTCTTCTATAAATCTGACAACGCTATGGGTGTGATTCGATTAAACGGTGTCCTTTATCTTCAGTGTTCACAATTCATTGGGCGAAAGACGCCATCAAATTCGAAAAGAGAGAGAGAGAGAGAAAAAAGTTAAAACTCTTGCGCTCGAGTTCATGTGGGCAATTCTCGAAATACTAGCACATGGAGACCGATAGCTACTGAAGTTCAGATGAAAAGGACTGATGACTAGCTGGAAGATTTTTTTTTTGGTAAAGAGAATTTTGAATCAAGTTTTTTTGTAGCTATGCCGCATCGCTACCCCTGTTTATTGGCAATCACTCTTTGCAGTTCACCAACTTTGCTGCAGCAGGTTCTAAAATAAGTTTTAATGTTCTTTTTTTATTTAGCTGAAAACATTCTTGCAGGTCTGTCTACCTGCTGAGATGATATGAAATATTTTAATTGATTTTCTTATTGAAAATATTTTCTCTTTTATGGTTAGATTGCTTTTGAATTTTTAACAAAATTAAATAATGATATGATGAATTATTTTATTAAATTATATATTTTGCTTATTTTCCTTTTCATGTTTCTATGGATGAGGTTGTCACTATTATTGACAATCAATATGGAGCAGGATCTGAAAAGTAAAATGTACAATTGTTTGCGCAAAGTTCAAAACAATTTGTCTATTTTGGCATAAACATACCGCTATATTTTAAACAAGGCAAAGATTTATAGTGCACCTTTTGAATTTTGCGCCGTTTAATTACAGACCTGAATAATAATGAAACGAAATATTAAATGGAACATTAAATCGATCTACATCGCGTGTACAACATCGGTTTTGCGCAAAAGAAACGCAACTAAACATTTGCAATTGTTTTCCGCAGTAATTGTGGAGAACCTCGCCAAGCGCTCTAACGTGGTCTATATCTTAGCGGAACATACAATCCGCCCACTGTTACAGCAATATGTCGTTGGTTGCAATCAATGAAGTCCGCTTTATTGCGAAAACCACGTCATATTTCATGTTCATGCCTGTGCGTAGATAAGCTTACAATTAACGTTCGTTGTTGTCCTTTTATTAGACGATGATGCTACTTGGATGGTAATTAACTCCCCGCTACAATACTAATGCAGACAACCCAGATAATCTGGTACCCACCATGTTTACCAAGCAGCGCAATATAACATTAGGCTGATTGTGACCGGATCTGATAAATTTCCAAATAATCATTTTTGGATACCGGAACTGTACTCGGAGAACAGAGAAAAACAGTAATTTAATTATCAGATAGTTACTACAAGACTTGTATTTGGGTAACTTATTGATTATAGCAAAATCGTTCAATTACAATGAATATATTAATGCTTGTGAGCAACCTACGCAATTAACTTAAGTTTATATTTGTCCTTTGAAAATCTTCCACAAACGAACAAAGTACCCTGGTCATGCTGCAGGAGCGCTCTCTTTCGACAAGAAGTCAAATGAAATAATTGAATTTAAAAGACATAAAAATGATATTTTCAAAAATCAGAAAATGTAATTGAAAGTTCTACAAAAAATGTAGTCTGAAAAAGTCACAAGATTCCTAATGAGTGGCAAGAATATTCAAATTATAAAAATGGTTTTTGCAGCCATATGATCATGTTAATATTGTATACAGGCAAAAAGTGATACAATCAAGAAATATGACCCACATGGTGAAAGTACCCAAAGTAACCTTAAATATCTTAAAAATAAAAAAGTCTTAATCCCAATTACGTTTCAGAACTACAGAATTGTGCAAAAATAAATCAACGTGAAAGTTTCAACTAATCAATTGTCAAATTACATGTACATGTATGTTGGACACTCTGACATGACTTAATAATCAATGACTGGTGTAACAAAGAACCGCAGTGGTTTTTTAAAATCTGAATAACACCATAATGTAAAAGTAGCAACTGTATTTTTACTTCCGCGAAAAAAAATGTGTTGATCATCGACTAATGTATTCCAACCGCTATTGTATCCGCCAGTATTCTATAAACCCAGAACAAACGGGGCACAGGTTTAAAAAAACTGTTATTGACAAAAGATTGATGAAATCGAGAATTTAATAACCGTCTAAGCCAGCTGATGGTTCTCAATTTGTTGCTCCATAGTAGAACCGCGTGATGGAGTACAAAATCTGTTTCAGGTGTGTCGAACCTATTTTTTAACGCGTCGGCACACCATTGCTCTATAGAAAAATTCCGATAGAGGACGAAAGCCAAGTTGATCGTATATGTATATAGTGGTGTGTGGTGGGGGCTGCATGAAGAAAAACCTGCGGTTAATGACGTCGGGCGGCACGGCATGCCGAGGTTTATTTTTTGCGCGGAAGTTTGCCAGCTGACGATGGCATCTATTTATTATGAGGGATTAGCGAAAAACAAACATCGTGTGATCGGAGGGGGGGGGGGAGGGGGCTCCCCGATGCGCCTCGCCGTTACGCAAATCATTTGACTCGGCTCATGAATATTCTATGGCTCCCTGCCTATGTGACACAACTGCAGCTGTTTACGATTTAAATGAGTTGCAATTACTTTAGGGTAATGTCATGCGACTTAATTCTGTGCATTGCCAATTTTTATGTGGGGTATCGTTTTGATGCAAGAAGAACGTTGGGTTCGGTATGCTGCTGGGTGAGCACGCAATTGCCGAGATTGGAATAATCAGTTGGTAATCGGAACATCAATGTCATCACCATAGAATATTTAGTCCAGATTAAACAAACTTTCGTATTAGTTATTTACCTCTTCATTTATTAGCATCTTCTGCAAACCCCAATATGATTATATTGGGTTTTGTGTAATGACATGTAGGCAGTTTATTGATTTTCTGATTTCCTTTGGGAATTTCGATTCCAAGATCTGGAAACTGTTACACAAAATACACTAAATTGGTGGTGCTTACTCAAACACAAACAGTTTATTTTAGGCGTTTCATTCGTTGACTTGTATCATCAGGTTCGTTAAATATTTTACATCTTTAAATAAACAAGCAGTAAAATGACTTCTATAATATCCATTAGTCATTAAAATTGCATTATCTTCTAGTGAAGCTCGAGTATATTCTGTTATTTTATTTATTATGGTGGCAGCTAAAACCAACATTCATCATTTTTAAATGATGTCACGAACAACATAAACAAAAAACATGTCGATTTTTTTATTTTCCACGCGTTTTTCATGATACCAGTGACATAAAAAGTTGATGTATTATAGCAAGAATAACAGGTTGCATTTCCTTCGGTAGATTGGTAAACTCGCGACGAGTATCACTGATTACTTTTTTTACTTTTAATTATGGCAAAGCCAGGCAAGGTTTTTGCTTTCTGGTGCGCGGCTTCTATCAGCTAGCCCTTTCTCCGTTGCGCTCGTTCATCCTTTTTCAACATGAAATTGCGCTGGCTGCGGAATTTCCGACTCCAGTTTTAATGAAAGAAAAAGAGCAGGCCGGGGTCATGTTGAAAAGGTACGTGCTTGGCACGGAAATGTCCTAGTTTTGACGTATAAGAGTAGTGATTGTCGGAGGGCGGGTTGTGGCTGGCTTTCAATCCAATTAAAGGTAAGTATTAGATGGCTTGTTCAAACAAAGAGTCATATTAGCTGATCCATACCAAACGAAAAGAAAATGATATCCAACGTAAAGTTATTTTTTGTCATTCGCGAACCTCATGTACTTTGTCAAACTTTTAGTCTTGAAGTGCAGCACTTTTCCACTTGAAATTTCTTTTGACAAAATTCAGTCAGACTTTATAACCGCCCGATGTTTCAATGGCAAACTCTTAATAAAAGCGGCTTGTACATGTTTATACATAGCATCGTTATTGCCAATCTAACTTTAAAAAGGTGCATTGTTGTTAAAAAGGTCTTAAGGAGGGTGCCTTGGAAACATCTTAAAATGTAAGATCCCTCCATCCCATTAATAGCAAAATCAGTAATTTTTATTGATGTATTCTCGTCAGACATACGGCACTTTGAAAGGTTTTATTTCGTGTTAATTTTTCAAATAATTTAATTTTGAAATCCCTAATCTTAACGAAAATAATTCCAAAATTTCCAGAATGATCTGAAGATTGTCTGAAGATTATCTGAAGATGAGAGAAATAATTGAGGAGCGAGTTTGTATATATACTCTGTATGAAGCGGTGAATCGCATAGTGGTGTAAGTCGGAGTCTTCTCGAATTGAGAAACAAGAGGTTTTACTAGATACGTCAGCATAGGGCTTCTCGAATTGGTACATGAACGCCTTATTCTGCAGTATATGTTGCGTTGGTTTGATTTTTCGGACACTTTATTAACATTGCCCAATTCAAACACAGCACATTAGAGCAGGCATATCATTTATCGTTTGCTTTTTTGGCTTAGAGTGCATCAGCTATCAGCGGATGCCAACTTTTTGGGACACACCAATTTGATCTGCTCCCGAGTTCTGGGAATCATTGCTGCCGTTGCGCGAGTTTGCAAGGCGCAGATAAAAATTAGTATTTAATGCGCACGCCGCTCTGTTTAGATTTTATTTATGCGTTGTCAGGTTGTGTTTCCTACTGGCAAACACGAAGGGGAACATGGCGTAGACTAGGAGAAAATTACGAGGAAAGCCATTACACCATATTTTGCCGCGATAATTGGTTTCTTTCTCTTGTCCAAAGACGAACCGAGCACGTACATGAAATTGCTTTTTGCGTCATCTCTCATAGGCGTTTTACTCCCACTTGTATGATCAAGAACTGGGTATAATTATAATTCGCAGACGCACTTTTTGTATTGACTAACTTTTTTCCTATTTCATTTTTTTTTGTGCCTCAATTTAGTGCAGTTTTTGATTTTGCGATAAAACACTTGTTTCATGTCTGATAAAACATATAACAACTTTCTTAACAATATGTAAAATATATTAGCTGTTCAAAAGTGGTTATTTAAATATGACCACTTAGTTATAAATATTTGTTGTTTATACTCTCTATATTTTAATGATGCTTCATTATTTTTTGAAACAGGGATGCTTTTTTAAAAATATTAAACCGAATAGCAATGTTTGAGCAAGTGCGTTTGCATCAGTTACGCATTATTATTAAAATGTTCTTTGTGGTCTGATTCAAGTGATTCGAGATCTGAAACAAAATATTGGCTCATACCAGTAGCTGACGTTACCTTTTCCGTCACATATCTTCAACATATAGAACATTATAGTATATGTTTTTCTATTTGTTGCTAGGCTATGCAGTGTCGAAAAATGTATATGCCCACTGCTGGTCTGTTCTCACCTCAAAACTTTGAAATTTTGCATCGTGCCAGTTTTATTTTTTCTTTTCATTCCGCAAAAGAAAAAAAACATTTCAAGCTTACGCGTTTGTTATATAGCCTTCTGTTTGTGCTCGCATCAGTCGTTGTAAATAAGCTCTCCCCCCTCCCCCCTTCAGCTAGTACGCGCCTCCGTGCCCTGCACTTGGTGGGTCGCGTCTTCCTTTTTGGCGCGCACGTCCGGTCGGACAACAACAGCCATTGTGCCTCGCGCGAGATTTGTTTTTATTCACAGAGAGACACGATTTTGCTTTCGCACGAGCCGCTAGACTCGCTAGACCAGTTTGTGCGCCCCCTCTCTTTAGTGGCAAACTGGGAGGAGGGCTCATCCGGTAAAAGTAGCATCGGTTGGAGTCACGATAAATACGTATAGAGCCCCAGTCGCTGTCTCCATTACGGTTGACCCGTGTCTCGCCTAATCCGAGTTTTGTATACAGCACCATTTGTAGTCTTGTTCTTGGACGACTTCAATTGCTCACTGGCTAGCTCTAGACTTTTTTTATTTTTATAAAAAGAGATCCGGACATGGCCAAGAAATGCGCCACGCATTGTAACTAAGTTTCCTTTTTTCTTTTTTTTTTTGAGTAAATGTATTTTTTTGCTGCCTGTCTGCGACAAACATGTTTTCCTTCTCTTTAATGTTGGCGATTTCTAAACGCCATTTTTACTTAATAAAAACAATCCTTTTGGAGACACAACACTGTAAAAGGCCAGGCACACATGGTACCGTTGCGAGTCGCTTGTTTAGCCCATGTTCTTTGAATGAGGCCAGGCTAATGACATCGCAGAATAAAAACGTTTTCACTTATTCGCTTTCACAAAGGTGCTTTCACTAAAACTGTTCTCATAAATCATAAAACTCTGGTCAAACGTGCCTCTGGGACATTATTGGTTCCCAGATGTCAAAGTATGAGTGGGGAGCAAATAAAAAATTGCAGACCTTTACAAAACTGGGCTGACAATCTGGAGTGTATAACGGTATAAGTCACCTCATGTTCTTGATGTTCTATTTTGAGGGGTCCTTACAATCGCTTTTTAGTTTAGTTTAGTGTTTCACAGACACACATTTCAAATATAGCGAGTCTTTCTTGGCTGATTTGTAGCTCAAAGGCTCGATGTAAGATCGTTTTAATTCAGCGTTTTGATAAACTGGCATCTCATTGAAGCGGATTTGCATGCGAAAATATGACTCAGTGCCGTTAGGCCAGCAGTGAGCTCCAGGCTTTTATCATTACGCATCCAGCATAATTATCCGAGTCGAGCCAGCAGCTACAGGAACCTCGCTTATTCAATTTGCTGGTTACAAGCTGCAAGGCTGAATCGATAACTATAATTAAAATGCATCTCGAATCAGCAGCGAGGTTGTTCACGTCACTTTCAGCGCAGTAGTATCACAACGTTTTTTCTTTACGCAATAGAAATTCTGTTGGGCATGTCAATTTGTGCGACTGTCATTCGCTAATCTCCGAGGTAATCAAATTCATCGTCTAAAAGAGTCCTCGAAATCCAAGCCTTTGTAGTCCAATCCAGCATGACGTCTGGATATGGATTATGCGTGGCTCTGGTATTAGATTATTATAATTCTCGGAATAATATGCATATTGCGCAATGCAAAGCAAACTTCAGGGTTCATGCCATAAGACGGATGATAATATTTTCGTTGCTCTATTTCACTTAAATATACCGTAAATTTTCTTGATAACCTACGGTCATAAGAACGCATTTAATTTTAAAGACGAATTAAAATCGATTTTTATTGTTGTGGAATCAATCGCAATTTTTGATATATCAGCACCATTCTAAATTCAGCCGTTGATTCGTCCTGTTAGAATCGAACCGAGATATTGAATATTCCCTGACATGTCTGATTAGCGATTCCCTCGTACATTTTCATCCGCCAATAACCTTTGAATCTTTTATGTTGCGGTTGGTTACCATCAATAGTGTTGGAACCACTGCAATGATGAATGTGGATATTCATCAAGGGATGCGAATTACTTTCAAAATATTCCCACTCATACAACTGCAAATTGCATCATTAGCCAGGCCTGTTTGTCTTTGATTAATTTGGCCAGTCCGTGTTAGCATACACATACACACACAACGTTTCGGATACTCGTGAATCCATAATGCACGCTTATTCGGAGCAGTTAACAAACCGATAAATATTCGGCAATGCGAATGAGCTCATTTGCGGTGATCATTTGTCATTTGCTTTTTGCGAATCGTCCGTGTAAACCTGGCGTGCGTGTTCCATCTAAATGGCGGGGGAAACGCTAGTCCAACATTCATTCGTGTAAACCCGCTTCTGCATTCATATAACCTAGGCTTGGCGCAATAGTTTGCTGAACCTAAAAGTTTTGCAATATTTATGCAAACATATTATTAGCTCGCTCCAACGAGTTGCTCGTGTACACTGCAAATCGTGCCAACTAAAAAAATGTACTTGCTCACATTCGAATGATATTTATAGCAGTCTCGAATTTATCCTTCTCCAACTTCATTTTCTTTACAGTTTAGAAATGGATAACCATTTTACAAAACCAATTTGCTATTCGATCACAAAATAATACAATGAATTTGGTGAAATATGGTGTTGCCCCAAATTAAGGTACCTTTAGACAAGGACACGCGTTCCAAGTCGCCTTACATTGTCCAAAGCTTAACTTTCAAAACTAAACTTTGTTTTTGGTGTCGCAATAACAAATAATGAAATTATTTGACAAAAGGTGCAACATAAATTGTAATAGTGCATGTGCAAATCGAGATGAATGTCCAATTATTGATGAATAAACTTTCATTAATTGAAATGCCCCATAGCAAGGTAATATATTGAATGATTCATCACTTAAAAAGTGATTAAATTTCAAACTACTATTATAGTCACATCACATTCATGGAAATCAATGGAACCTTCTCGGTACTACGATACGAGGTTAAAAATCACTTATGTTAATAATCCCTCTCGCTTTTCTGAGAGGGTTGTCATCTGCTTCCATGAATATGATATAACATTGAACTAGTAACTTTTTAAACAGTACCAGCCGTACTATCGGATCTTAAAATACATGTAAATGAAAGTTTGTTCATCATTGTCCTTTTAAAAGTTTTACTTGCGACGCCTATTTGAAATTACACAGTAATAATGTTTGAAAGTCGCCAATTACGACTTAGACGTTGTGTTAAACTGTAGTTTCGATTTGCAGTGTTTGTACGCCCTCATACACTTGTACACTTGGCTAAAACTAAGTAACTGTAATCGTTATAATTTTTCGCTTCTAACATAAATTAATTACGGCGTTGGAGAGACATTCGTGCTTCCACTCTGCTCGGAAGTGCATCCGTGTATTTCTGTCGCTCGTTCATCACTGGCAAATGACTAATGTGTACCGTAAACATGGTGGTAAAGTAATGTGCAAATTACATTATGCGTTTAGGGGGCGTTTGAAATTATTAGACGGACATGAGCGAGTATTTAAACAGGGCACCAGCCACGTATGTTTTTGGGATCTGAAAAAAAAATGATAGCAGCCGCGTAACAAATAATCGTTCAGAGGGAGTTCATATATAAGCCACAAAAGGGTGATTTTTTCTGCGAGCGGTAAATGAAAAAAAAAGACTCTTTTTATTTGAAACATTAAATCATCTTTAGACAGCGTTTATTTGTTGCAGATACACGAAGTTACGGTAGACGATATTGCGAGCTAAGAAAAATGGTGACACCAAAGAATTGATTTTCTTGCCGAGTATCGAGTACGCATGCACTACTACGCCTGCACGCTGTTCAATTTGTTTCCAGAAAAATCAATATTATCCTGCCATTTTACTGGGAACTGACACCGTTGTTCAATTACCGTAATATTTGTTTTCATACTTTCAACTGTGACCCCTTTCTCTTTGATAATTCGCTCACAGAAATGCTGAAGATAGAGCTATCGAAAGTCTCCTATTTCTCATTAATAATAAAATATTCTCAGCGTGTAACCTTGCGTTTTATAATGAAATAATAAAAAATACTTTAAGAAACATTTCATTCCAATGATTGACTGGAAAAGCGGTTGTATTCTAATTTTTAAAAATGTGAACTTTCCATATTAGATAGATATATAAGATAGATAAATAAATAACCATATTAGAAAATATATATATTAAAAAAATCAATAGATTCAAAAATTTAAAAACATTGTATTGCTATGATACATTCGTTTACTTTGTATAAACATTGTCCAAAATATAAACGTACCTAGGGAATTTCAGTTAGGGAACGTCACCAGTCAATATTTTTTTTGCGCCCCACCTGAAAAAAAGAACATTAATCCTATATGTAGTAGAGGTTTGTGAGAACCCAGGACAGATTGGAAAATGTCCTACGATTCAAATTCCATTTAAACAATATAGATTTTATTATTTTGGTTCATAAAAATGTCATTGTGTTTTTAGTTTAACACGTTACGAGAAGAAATATTTAAATCAACACTCCAAATATTTTATTCTCGAGCATGCGTTGTAAGACCAATAATATTTCTATGGAAGAACACGTCAAACCTTTATTGTGTAGCTCCTAATTCCACATGCATGTGCACCTTTGTTTATGAGGAGTTCTTATACAGAGTCCTCCATGCATTATAACGTTCATGGTAAACTCACTTACTTTATTACCACTGACACACAGACTGTTTGCATTTAAATTTATTTGATTGTTTCGTATTTCTACTCACATAACTAATTCGCCTGCCATGGCATTGAATATTACTCCCATGTTGGGATCAGACATTTTTATTTTTCAGGAAACACGGTGGAGTGGTAAAGGGTTAAGTGTGTAGTTTGGAATTGCCGGAATGATTGATAATACAAATTGCTTTTGGTATACAGCTAATAATAGAAACAGTCGCGATTGTGCTTCAACGATTGTATTAGTGAGTCAGAATGTGAGCCATTTGCAAAAAAAAGTGTTATCGCTCTTACGTCTAGGCGAAAATTGTATATGTATTTAAGAGTTCTCAGACGAAAAAAATTGCCGCCCGCCATCTAATAAACCGCAGGAAATGCCGCCCGAGAACGATCAGAAGACAGATTGGGAATAAATTGCTTCTTCTGGTTGAATTCGCATAAAGTCTTTCGGAGGTTGCCGGTTAGTTTCCTGGAATAATTTCCAGAGCCCCCCTCTTCCCTTCCCTCACCACCAAAGCTGTACGAGGACCGAAAGTAATTTGCCGTTTTGTCCTGTAACTTTGCAATTGCCGCTGATCAATATCGGCCACCTATGCAATACATGTATATAGACAGCAGGGAAATCGGGTTGCAAGGAGGGCGACGACTCGTGCAGAGACGAATCTTCTCTCTAGCATTCCCTCTCGATTCAAAAGAGACCGAAACAAATTGAATGCTAGAGCACCTTGTTTGGCAATTGAATGGAGTACGGAAATTACTTTTCAACTTGTATAAAAGTTAATGATCGTACAAGAAGATCAGGGGTGCTGGTTGTCGTCATCCGTGATACGATTTACAATGATGAGGCTGCTCGAGTGCCGGATTTGCTGGATATGGTGGGTTGTCACTATTTTTGTTTTCCGCTGTACAGAGTACATTCGGAGTTTTTGTTTCGAACATAAATAAGTTTGTCTTTAGAAGGAGATTATATTTATTTCAATCTGTAATATGGATTAAATGAAGTGGAGCAGGAATTGGCACGGACACTATTGAATGTCGTCGTTGTAATACTATCGATTGAATAATGAGAAGGGCTGAAAGTCAGATTGGTGCAACTTGTTTTCTTATCTAAGAATTGAGAAAAAATAGGTTTTACTAGAAGCGTTTAAATATGGTTCAGTGTATTCTTACAACTTTTGTTATCTTCTGTCGGCGCTATACAATATTTTGCTTGCGTGACATGTTCTTTCGATAATTTCACATGCCAGGAGTGCATTTTTGCATTTAACTGGCAATTGGAGAAAAAAATCGACTTGCGTAACTCTTAGTTTATCCTATTCATTTGTTTTTAATATTATAAGTTAGCTATTGTTTTTCATTCTTTACTCGCATTAAGATGTGCATCATGTGCATTTTTTGCTGGAGTTCGTTTGACAGAAACAACGAAAAACATTAGTACGCCTTGCTAACCACATAGTTTTCATTTTTACCGGGATATACAATATATATTTTCTTTTCCCTATCATTATGACGATGTCGTACGACTCGTCGTAGCGCAGTTGGTTAATCGACGGACTGGGGTTCGGCTGTCTCAGGTCCGATTCCCGGCGCGGGCTCTCGATTATTCGATCCCGGGGTTCTGATGAAAATGTGCCTCTCACATAGTGCCTAAGCACTGAGAGGGGTACATTAACTCCTGTTGTGATATACACAATATATTTTCTGAATTAAAAAAAATGTCTGTCAAATCGGATATCACAAAAACTTTTAAACGACTAATCTATAACTTGTTCCCTGGCAATTTTAAAACAGAATAGTGTGACATTGCATTACTTTACGTGTAAATTATATCTTTAAAGTTAGTTTTCCAAATAAATCTGGCACGATGTATAAGAACCTTGGGGCATCTAAAAGATCCCACCTTTGCAGATAATGGCTTGTTAAATATAGAGGGTGAGTTGGCAAAAGTGACACCACTTTTATCCACTGTAACATTTTTATTTTTTTGCGATGGATACACTTAGTTTGCTCAAAATGTTGATCATTCTGTTGGCTAACCACCCTGCACCGTCGTTTCCATGTATCAATTGCCTTAACACACGAGACAGCATTGCAATTGACATGAAAATGCTGCTTCTCTAGCAAAACACGCTGGTCCCCCGAAATGGCAAATTGTAAAGCAACAGAGTGTTGTGTGATTGCTGTACAAGGGGCAGCCATTTACTGATAAGCCATCTTTTTAATTCATACTCTCATATTATTATTAAATATTAAGCTTACTAAATGTCTAAGTCTTGTAAATGTGTTGCCAGAATTATGTTCTAAAAAATGTCAAAATATATGACTCTTTGTATTAGTACTATATATCATGCAATCATCCAAGCACAAAAATTGTTTTTAAATATTAAATTTTGCCGTGTTTGTACGCCCTCCTATTGATAGAGCTCAGAACGATATTTTTTTAGGCGCCATCCAGCCGTCGTGAATTTTTTATATTTAAATGGACGGTCCCTTTTGTGTGTGGGCTATATTTCATTTTATATTGACCCGGTGTTTGGAACTTTTGAAGCAGCGGGCAACTTTCACACGCATTCATCTTCACCCTGTTTGAATTCCTTTTTTTTCTTCTATGGTCTACTCGTCCTTGTGTATGCTCCTCGCGTCCGGGACAAAATATTTTCAATCGACGCGCCGGTCGAGAGCCGAACCGAGTTTGGCTCGCATCCCAAACTTGATCGCCGACAATGCGGCAATCAGTCAATCCCAAACCCAATACACAATGACGTGTTCAACGAGCAACGCCCTCTTTCGCCGGAATTCGAATCGCGATGGCGTTGTTTGCACCTTTTGCCTGTAATCACCGCCATTTGTTGCAAATCCTATTGAGTTGCGTTTTGTAGCGCCGCGTACAAAAAAAATGTACTCAACATTGCCACGTAGGCGCTTGCAAAGGTGCTCAGAACACTTTTCCTTTTTCTAAAGCAGCACTTTATGTACTCTATTTTTTTTGCTTTTAAAAGTCTGTTTCTCAAGTCCAAATTAGTCACGTTTTTGAATCTACTAGTCGTACCTATAACAAGAAATGTAGTTCGTTTTTTGCAAATGCTTTTTTTCATTCCTTTTTCGGGGTTCGTTATTTTGCATAGATTGGCTTTGTTCCAGAACGGCATTGTACATCATTTGATATAGTCCTTTTACCAGGCATTTTGTATTCTCTTTTTTTGTTCGTAACACAATGTTCGATACATAACGCTTGCAAAAAAAAGGAACTACAATTTGTCTGAAATTGCAGTAGCTATATTATTTTTTCACAGACTGGCGCCAAGGAGCTTTTCCTTGTTAAAAAGTCGTCATTTTATTTTTATTCCCATTTTTTAGAAAAATGGTAGACGTCTAGGAAAAGTTCTTTTGTACATTCTCGCTGGTCACAAAATATATTTAAATTCAAGATATTCTCGTCATATTCTGTAGATTTGAATGCATAGAATGACCTACATTCTCTTTACTCAGCCGCTCGTTATTGTCTTTATTTAAGCACTATCATCTCAAAGGACACCCAATGAGAATAATACTATGACGTTCTAATTAATTGACATTGACGACCTCATCAAATCATAAAATGTTATCTTATCATAAAAGTCGTACTCAAAAAGTGCAGTAGTGTTCGTTCCGTTTACGACAGAGATAGGGCGGTATTGCAATAGCGAATGTGTCGCTACGAATAGATAGAGATGTCGGATTAGCGACGTACCCCACATAGCGCTCGTCCCCGTCACTATACGCCCACAATTCTAATCACACTCTGCGTGGAAACTCGTTAAATCATCGATTTTATGTCACACTGGCCGAATCATGTGTTCATTAGCCAACGCGTTCTGAAGCGCATAAGTTTTGCTAATCTGGTAATAATCGATATTACGAGCTCTCCCTACGTCCACGTCTATATTCATTAGAAGGGCAACTGCGTGTGTGCATATATATATATATATATACGTGTGTTTGTGAGAGAGAGAGAGAGCAGGGGGAGGATAGGAGCTGCCAAGTCACTGTGTTCTGTCGTCAGCTGCCTATTGGAAATTATGGTTAACAATGCAAGCTGCTGGCGGCACTTCAAGTCACTGTCACACAATGGTTTGGCTACACACTGTGTAAGCGATCGACAATGGAGTGGATTATAGAAAGTTAGACGGGCTTCGAGGCTTTTAAGGCACGCACGAAAAACGTTTATTGTTAAATAAATACGCTTCGCCAATACGGGGCGACGCATCCAATGCCATTGTTCTCCCGCGAATGTCAAGTGTCAAAATCGATGCACTTGCTATCGTTGGACAGTTTTTTCTATTGTATTCTCTGTTGTAGCAAAAAAAAGGCAAGTTTGTTTTCCGGATTTCAATTTTTTTCTAGTCGTGCATATGCAATCTTTCGTCAGGCTTGCCTTTCTCTTTTATATTCGTGTTTTGTTATTCATTGTCGTTGTACGTTTATTTTTCACTTGCAAACATAAGACATTTACATTAGAAAACGTATCATTCGATTAATGCATCTATATGACGATAAAGTCAAGAATTATTTAATTAGATTTCAAATTTTTATCTGTAAAGATTTTTATGTTTGAAAACAAAGACTACGATATTCAAAGCAATGGTTACGGAATATATATGAGATAATGCGCTCGCTTCTTGTATTAAGTAATCAAATTCCATTAATCAACTCCTGTGTAACGATTTTATATTTAAACCACATTTAAAGTGGAATGAATAATATTAGTTATTGTGCAGGTGTATTATTAATGTTTGAAATATTCTACTCTTAAGTTGCATGAATTTGTAGCATTCATTTTCACTTTTGTTATGCATTGATAGTTTCCTGTTGGGAAAATATTATTCGCATGAAGTAACTTCATTTCCTCAGACAATCCTATTTATCGCTTTCGAACAACGACTTCTCACTGGCATGCAGATGTATAAAGTATACTCTGTATTGTACTCGTATGAGATTAATGTACACATTTGTTAATGTAAGCTTTCCCGTCATGGATTTGTTGCCAAGAATTGTTAAATATTGACTAGCTTCCTGGAACGTACTGGGAAACATGAAAACCGTAAATATCCGATGATTTATAAAAGGTCAAATACATATGCATGCTCGTTATGTAACATTTTTAAAATAACCACAAAAGCTTTTGCTTTTGCTAGCAAATAGTTACACACCTCGCCATGTTAGAGTGTGATGTGTGATTGCTTTGTTATCAGGGGCATCATTTCATTTCAATAGCTTTTAGTTCAAAACTGCTCATATATAACTCGCAAATGGCATTCCTGAACTAATTGTAACTGCCTCAACAAATTGTTATACTATTTTAGATATCTTTAGCATAACCATTTTTTCTGTTATATCTTACATTACTAGATTCCTTAAATACAACGTGAACCTGAGAATATGGACGCCTTTTATTATTTTTAATAGGTCGGCCAAAAATAGTTCGATTATTATGAAATTTGATGATCAAAACGATAACAGTATTCTTTTTAAATTGCGAGTACCAAATTAAAGTACAGAAACGAAGGAACGTGTTAGGAATTTCGGGTGTAAAATTTGAAATTTCCCACTTTGCGGGCGGCGCGCTCTACCGGTGCAATACGTATTTTTATTTAATTCACTGAAATGTATATCACAACAGGAGTTTCTGTACCTCTCTTGGTGATTAGGCACTATGTGAGGTGCATATTTTCATCAGTACCCGAGAATACTCGAGAGCCCGCGCCGGGAATCGAACCCGGGACCACCGAACCACAGTCAGTCGCTAAACGTCGAGTCGTAATTACACAGCGAGTCTGCTTTAAAAAGGCTTTGAAAATGCCTTTCACGAAAGAAAATAAGTTTGCTATAAAATGTCATCAAGAAAACAAAAGGTATGGTGCAAAACGACTTCTTAGAGATTCCAAACAAAGGATGGACTTCAGGCGGACTGAAACATGTTTTGAGAACGATAGACCAAGAGCGTCGAAGTGAAACTGCTAGCCAATCAAACAGTGTGCAAACGGATGACAACATCGATGTTAGCGAGTTTGTGCAAAGTCAAGAAGGACATCCGCAAAAGCACCTTTCCTAGCGTCAAATTGCCCATCAGATAGTCATTTCTCAAACTTTTGTGGGCAGATTCATCGCTAAATAACTTCAGTTGAAATGTTTATGAAAGTTCGAGCTACTGATTTGACTGAGCAAAACGAAATGTCGCGGCTTTCTCGGTTTATAAAGTAATTGTACCGAAAAAGCCACTGTGCATCTTTTATTATTTTGTTGACGCTTATTTGTAGAATGATACCGACACAAAGATACAAGCATTCCCAGGAATCAGCTAAGTTGTTTACGATTCTGTGACTCCATTGGCACCTTGATAAACAATTAGCTGTTAGTAAACTATTTCCACAAATTACGGCGCGTCCAACAAACTTTCATTTTTTTATTTTGTCTCAGCAATGCAAGAAACATTACGTTATTATGTCGACTGTCCCGCCTCGACTTGCCGTTCGTGCCAGCCGAAAACGGAAATAAAGAATTGCCCAGTTCATCTCAATTATCATTAGTACATTACATAAATAGCGTTTCGAAATGTTCTAATTAAATGTCGGAACGCAGTACCTTTATAATCGTTCCTCGTATTCAGTGCCGTAAGACTGGCGATCCTTATTCGTGGGATTCCACGAATAAGTCAATGATTGCAGGTCTCGGTATGTTGCATACTGCCTACAATCTACTCCTTTCCCGGAAATGTTAAGTGCCGGGGATCTTTAATCGCATTTGCCAAACTCTGAACGTTACGCCAATAGCCCAACTAGAGTTTCCCATTGATTTTTAAAGTACGATTTCCAGTAAAATATAACAAGCCTTTTAGTTATAATTTGTACATTAGTTTTTGTCATTCTACTCGTAAAATACATTATTTATTTTCAACTAAACCCCAGTGAATTCAAATAAGTGGTTCTCGACTATCACGAATGATTTTTGGTAGTTATATAGTTTGCAACAAACTTTGCTTTTGTGACGTCAAAAGCAACACTCCCTCATTTTATCCCAACAACAACCTTATGCAAACCTTCCGTCTATAAATCCCTCTGTTTGCAGATAGCATGCACCATGTGACAACCGCATGCTCATATTCGTAACAAGACTATGTGACATTCTTGTTTATTAAATTCATATCTCACAAACGTAGCATCATAAGGACCTGAAATAAGCTGCAATGATATGGCAGGCATGATAATCGAGTGATGGTTATTACAGGCAATGCCTTAAAATATCCAACCATACGCTAAAATGATGTGAAAAGTCGATGATTATGATTCCGTTTAACCATAATTGAAAAAACACGGGACAGATCCGAGGAAAATCGACGACGAGATGAGGTTCCAAAAATAAAAATGGCCAGCTCGTCGTCGATTTTCCATGACTCTGTCCAGTGCTTGTTATATTGTTACAATTAAACTTTGATATTGTCTGGAACTACCATTTTCGGAAGGATTACAAGGGTTTCCAATTCAATAGGGATATTCCAATAACCTTTCTTCCAGAAACGCGGCATATGCCGATGTTATACGAAAGAGTTCGCAACTCTTACAAAGACGTATCGCAAACAGAACATGAACTGCCCATTTTTAAGCGGGTCTTCAACATGTCTTTGTGATAAAATGCTATCTATTAATAATCCTTGACACTTTTCTGAACAGAATACATAGATGCGTGGCCTCCACTGCCTTATTCATACACTTAAATACTTTATTCATACATTTTAATAACTTATTCATACATATGCGTCAAACGATCCGAAATGTGCTCTAGCGTTGGCAGCAAACTTTCTATTAAAGTTTACCCAATTCTAAAGTTATCGAATTTTTTTTTTTGCAAAATGCCTATGAGACTTGACAGCGAGGATGATTTTATATTGAATGCTTAGTAGCCAACAGCGAACAGAATCGATGATGATTTGATCCTGTAAAAGTAAATATAAGTTCAAAAGGCTAAATACATGTACATGTACATGTTATTTGAAATACCGGCAGGCGTGCTCATGCATATCAATAGCGGGTTTGCACTAGCTAAGTAATTATTTTACTTCAATTCTAAATGAGCAGTTCATTAAAAATGTTATTTTAACAATAACTTATTCATTGGATTTACTTTTTAATAACCGACATCGGGCAATTCGAACTAATTCAAACTATAATCCCGAATGCCGACCACGACACACCGGGCGGAAACATTAACCTTCGGCCCAGAATAGAAAGTAATGATGGAATGTTAATCCGGTGAAGGTGATATTACTTTGAAGTTGTGCTACTTTTCCATTCTTTCTTAGTAGTCATACAGTCTTCTGAAGTCTATTCTCGAATCCAGGATAATAACAAATGAAAGCGATATGGTAAAAGACTTATGTAATTCTTATTTCGTATTTATTTATTTATTTCAGCAAGTGGTTTTATTATCAAACAAAATTATGCAAAACTTCTGTAAACCAGATGCAAATTTAACCGGACCCTTGCTCTTACATCGGCAATTTTTGAGGGCCCAAGAAATTAATAATTTCAAAATTGTGATTTTTACTCGTGTCGATTACTACATTTGGAGGTAGTCGACTCACTATTGGGTGCGGACGTTGGACGACGCGGCTAATGGGCCTGTTGTCTATAAAGTTGTTGCGGGACACACTTGCACACCAACATTGCTGTTTCTTAAATTTACTTCTGAAGTTTCCCCGGCGTTCATCTTTAACGCATGGGCTTCTTGAATCCATCATGATTAATATTTAATGAAGAGAATAAACAAAATAAAACCTACGGAATAATCCAGACCGATTCAGAAGTTGCATTTAATTTCTTTGGCAGTATAATTTCAGTTACAAGTAGCACGGTCCCAATTAATTCCTACCATAAAGACTACCATGTAAGAGCGTGCGCATAAACCTGAAGAAAAAAGCTTTATGTTGTTGCACGGTACGCTGTAGTCTCACGTTACGCATTTACACTCGAGGCTAAATTCGCGTTAAATTAGCTAATGCATAAGCGCGCATTTTTCTGCAATAACGTGGCGCCGTCTTTGCCATGGTTGAACTTAATTCTAAGAACTGAGGCTTGAACACGTCGGGCGAATACTACTGTACCCCTGATGTCGACAATTTCATTTGAAACCAAGATAATTCGGAAGGAAGTGTTTTTTCGTGTCGCAAACACGGGTGCATAACAATGGCGCTGCGTGCTTTTTCCACGAAACGGACCCAACGTAAGACAATTATAAGTAATCCAATGAGACGTCAATGTCTGGGAGGCAGAGTGTTTTTGCTAATTCGTTTTAAAAAGATGGAGATTCTCTGACTTTAAATGGGACTTGGAGTTTATCTGAGAGTGCGCTTCTTAAGACATATGAATTTGTTACAAATTAAACCATTAGACGTTTCCACTTCATTTCTTAAATTTATAGTATACACCAAATTTGTAATTAAAGTAATGTTTTGTGATTAGATCGATAATGCTTGGAACATTATAGACCAAATTAATTATACACACACTACTAATTTTGTGTGCATTTAAAGCTGAGTTTATAAAATTAAATTTGTTAAATCCTTATGGCATGAATCAGTATTTTTTTTAAGAACATATTGAAAACGTAAACTTATGATTTTGTTTTGCTAATGAAATTTTTAAAGTTGCTGATGGGTTTTATACGTCATTCATTATATACTCTACAGCAATTTACATGTGCATTTGAAATTATCTACACGCTATTATTTTGCAAAATGGTTTGGCCAATTTAGCGCCTGGTTCATATCATGTTAGGTTTTACAAATCACCTTCGTTAAAATTGAGCTCACGTTCAAATTTGCATACTGAATATGCGAAAGAAAAGGGCGGCCAGTCTATCGATAGTCTGCAGGCCTCGCCCAGTAGCAGATAAACAATCGCTTTTAATGTACGATTAGCATGCAACTATCGCATGCAACGATGCAAAGTTGGACCATCATTAACAACTGTGCAAATCCATCAAAATCAGCCACCGCTGTTTTGAGCATTCTAGCCCATGTTCACTGTACGAGCGTACAGTTGAGATCGGAATATAATTAAATTTGAGGTTATTCGAATACTAGACCATGCATACATTTTTCTGTATAGTCTATTCTGTGTTTCCTTTGGCATCCTTGAGCCCGAAACAGCAGAATGTAGAATTGATGTTCTTATAATCGACTTGTCGTAGCCCAGTCGGTATTTAAACTGATTGTGGCTCGGCGATCCTGGGGTTCGATGCCCGCGCGGGCTCTCGATTATTTGATCCCGGGGTACTGGTGAAAAGGTCACGGAATTGCACGTGCACAAGTCCAATTGGTAAAGAAAGTGAAGACGAACATGTGTGCCCAATTTTAATGAAATAAATTAAATATTTGCAATTTTATGATCAAATTTCTAGCGAAACGTTTTTCTTTGCCCAAGTAAATATTATGTCAAAGCGCATTAATGCCAGTACTAATTTCTTTGCCTTTGCCTTTGTTGATGTGTGGCAATGAATTAGCTAACGCGATTTATTGTCCCTGGCCCGTGGATAATCGAGCGTTTCTGATACCGGAAAAGATTTCTTGATATGCCACCGACTTTTTCTAGAATAGTGATCCCGTTCTGTGTGGTAGGCGAATTTAGGCGTTCATTTTAGGAATGCCACAACCAATCGGCACAAGTCGCACATTAATATGAACAGCGAGTAGGCGCTCGAAAGTCGCATTGAATAATGTATGCAGACGTAAAGCCAATATCGATTAACCCGTGACATTGTGTCCGAGGGATAGCTAATATTTCCACCCATTGTGCGCGCATTGTTCTAATTACGAGTTTCCAGAAGATTATCGGATTAAATATGGATCATGCGCAATACGCGGTTCCGTTTTGTTTGATGTGAACTGGACAAATCGATATCCGGGAAAACTACATATTGAGCGACAAAATCAATTCTGAAGAAATCTATGCCGCAAAGGGATTGACAAGCTCTTTGTCTCGAGCCTATAAACAAATACGGACAAAAGTAACGACCGGTTCAATTTCTCTAAATTGGGCGCAACGATATATGATGACAACAAAGCAGGTGCTGATCACCGCATTTTTTTTCTGCAACTGTTTTCGTGGAACTGTGATCGTTTAGTTGAGCAAGGGCTACGTGCATTCAGAGGAAGTCGGCTGTGGAGCGAAAATAATGCGCCGTCGCCGAAACAGTTGGACACTGTTTTACGCAGAGCCCTATGGCGTGAAATATGGCGACTGTTATTGTGTCTAGCCAATCGACTCGGACATGATCAGCAAGCTTTATATATCTTCATTAGACCCTTGTATGCATTTTTGAATATATGCGCCCTGAAAAATTTCTACGAACGTCTTTCTTCAGAATGGAAATACAGCCGTGGGACCAGTGGTTGTACGATATCTGGTAAACGTTAAAGATCCCTACCTAGGATCAAGACAATATAACCAGGTCCCCCACCTCTGGTCGGACACGCTGGTGGTCCTTCTTAACAAATATCGCAAGAAAACGATCGCCCTGAGCGAGTGTATAAAGGAAAAGAAATACAGTAAGCAGTTTCGCTGCACTCCAACTTCACGAAATGCGGTGCCAGGGTTTCCTGACGTTTGCCGAATTTTTAAGAATCGGACCATTTCAGGTCGGCAAAAGGCAGCTCTGTTCGATCACTGATTTTTGTTTTCTGATAATTTCAGTATTGTTGTAAGCTTTAATCAACTTTAAAGAAAAGTAACTCCTCGTAAAGAAGAGGGGATGAAGAGGATATTTGTGAGTGAGGAGGCTGCTCGCGTTCCGCTATCGAATGACGTGGCGTCCGCGCGGCGCACTATCAACCGCGAACACCCGATCTATTGGCAAACGGATGAAACGGTGCCGGTATCTCATTTAGCACGTGTCAAATGGTGTTTGCCAGACGTTGTCACCGACCGTCCCTTCCCCAAAATGACAAAAAAGTGTTCTGCCATGGCGGTGACGCGGACTCGTTCATTCTCTTCTTTTTTGTTCTCTTTTTTTATTATTTTTTTTCTGCAGTTACCTCCCACTGTACTTTTCGATTTGGTTTACTTTTATGAAAATCTTTATATTTTTGACGTGAGCTCCTGTGCGTGCTCTGTGATGGGTTGCCAGATTCTCCCCCACCCCCCTCTCTCTCTCTCTGTATCGTGGCCATTTTACGATTTGACATCTGACGTGCGCGCGCCAGTTTTCGTTATGTGAAAGCGTCAACCTGTAAAATAACGAACGGAAATCTATTCCGTGTACATGCCAATACAATGTTCTTTGATAGGTAAAATAAAGTTATTGCAAAAATAGTACACAAGCTCCAAGTTGTACAATGGTTAACAACAATTGGCCCACTCGACAAAGCGCATCAAGGTGACAATCACTTTGTTAGTTCCAACCAAAAATTTGCAAGAAGAAGCAGCCAAAGAAAAAAAACAATATGGTAGATTTGCGCTATATTTGGTGTTGTTTACCCTGATGCTACCACAAATGCCGTCGTTCATTAGTTTCGGGACAGATGATGCAACAAGTAGTGGTAGAATAATTGGCTGCTCTGATTACCACGCCATTTACCAATCGGCTTATATGCAGTCGACGTTTTCCGAACACCTTTGGGTAAAAGTTACTGAAACAAGCGAGAACGACTTACTTCATACTGTTTAATCTTGGGAATAAAAAAATAACGAAATAACTCCTGAACTCTAGGTCTTCTACTACCCTCTTTGATCTGTTCAGACTTGTGTGTTGTTGTTTCTGTTGCGCAAGAAAATCAAGGCAGACAACGGATACGGCTTCTAATCGTTACCATGAATCGCTTTGTTATTTCCGAAAACAAATTTAGTTTCCTTCTTGTCGTTTACTATGGAGCATCGAAAAAGCTTACATCAGCTCTAAAATGTCATCGATTTTTCAGTGAATCGCGCGTAAGAGAATATCAATAAATTACTGGAAGCCATATTGCGAAACAAAGCCATTCTAGGTTAGCTTAAATATAATCCTTGCAGATATGTCGTTCGAAGCAGAAATTGATTCGTTTGGTGGCGTTATCAAGACGCTGAACTCGCTTCCGCAACTTACGAAGTGACGACGCCCCGTGGACATGCGATCTCTCCGCCGGTAATTAAGTGTAATTCATCCATCCGTAGATCTTTTGTTGATACTTTTGTATAGAGATATTTGGAAAAACATTTCAGTCACGCGAATCGATCTCAACGCTGGACAAAAGCAATTCCGGTTCTGCGAGGCTCAATAAAAATGAGGGCGAGGACCATGTTCGAGCTCAAGAATGTCTGTCTGTCGATAATAAATTCGCAAACCTTTTTTCCTACTGCGTTCAATGCAGCGTAGTAAGCTGTAACCAAACGAACATTATGCTATCGGTTCCGAGTTTTAACCGGAACAAGCCGACCGGAAGTTCCACGGCAGTCAATCAATTTGTAAACTGAACAAACCGGGTTCACTTCTTAAATCTTTCTTAGAAGTTTCCGTTCGTAAACTAATCGTTGTTTCCTATTCTAACCTAAAGTTAACATTGCGTCGAGTTCAGATGACCCGTTTGAAGCAGATGTCTAGAAATAGCGTCAATAAAATTCGGGGGTCATCTTGTGGTGGTGTTAAGCGATAAAAGATAATAGTTACCAATTGGAACTTTACAGTTCAGAAAAAGTTATAAGCTGTAAGTTCAAACAAAATTCTAAGACATATCTAATCAATTTATTTCAGTTACGAAATATAGTTAGATCCTCCGTCCAGTGCTCACTTTATTTGTGGTCCGAAAGATAAATATGTTTCACTGGATGCTAGAGGAAAATATTAGAAACGGCCAGAGACTGATTCCCCTATTTTCTAGAAGAATGCACACAACAATCTCACGGATAACACAATCACGAATTCTGTCTTAAGAAAACTTGCTCGCACATTTGGCGAGGTCTCATTACCGATGAGGAATGACGTTGAATAAGACCTATTTGTATTCTCGCTCGTTAAGAGCACACACAACTATTTAGACATTGATGGTGGCGAGGCGGCAGAAATGGGGAGGACGGGGGGGCCATCTCATCACGTCGGCAATATGAGAGAGGCCCGTTATTCAAAAGGACATATGCAAATGTCGAAACCCCGTAGGCGCGGCAATGCGCCTCGGATAAAGGCGCTCACTCGGTATACCCGCCATTGTCTGGACCGAGTGTGATCTGACGAAAGCCGTTAAATCTGCTCGGGCTCGCGCGCCGCCGCGACTACGCCTATATCCTCCACCAGAGCGCGCGCGCGTATCCCTCCAAATTGGATCCGGCGTCGCATCTATATATATGACGTGTGCTTCTCTCTCTTTCCATCTCTCTGCGGCACTGCACATTTATTTGGCTATTCAGCCATTATCTTCGGCGCTTCATACGGTTCACTTCCCATTCTGTGTGTGCGCCTCTCAATTTTTTTTTTTCTGGTGCCAAGGTGTTCGAAAAAGCTTTTCGATGTAGATGCTCAGGGTTTTTCCTCCCGTTCCCGTGAATGCGCGCGCGCGCGAGTTCTGACGGGTTTCTTTTTCTTTGCTCGGGTGTCCTATTCGGCAACATGTATTTTTTCTCCAACAGGGGCTCTCTCGTTTGGGTCGGCACACTATACAGGCGTCCTGTGACGGCTATACGCTCTGTTTGTCGTGGAGAATCGCTAGCTTGTACGTCAAATTTTGTCCTTTATGCAGTCTTTTTGTCAGGTGATGGAAAGATTAGTTTTGTCTAGTATATGATTTATGGCTGTTTGAGTTCAAGCGGCTTCTAACTTTTGAGAAATATGGTGAAATGAAAGGAGGTCGTTCATTTTTTGTACGATATTTTGAGCCATCTAAGTAAAATCCAATTTATCTCTTTTACTTATAATATACTTTAATTTCAATACCAATTACGATATTTTTAATAAAAATATTCGTAATGTGATGCAAATTCAATGTTCCCAAATTTCTTTTACTTGAAAAAAATATTCCAAATAATGCCATATTTACAGAGTATTGGATTTGCATGACGACTGCATATTTGTTTTGGAAATAAATGATGATTAACTCTGAGAGAAATGGGAAAATAAAAGGAAATCGTTTATTCTTTGTACGATATTTTGAGCCATCTATAAGTAAAATCCAATATAACTTTTTTACTCATAATTTAATTCAATGGAATTCGTAATGTGATGCAATTTTAATGTTCCTGATAATTTGAACTTTGAAAAAAATATTCCAAATAACGTCTGACGACTGCATATTTGTTAGAAATAAATGATGACTAACTTTAAGAGAAATTGCGAAATGAAAGAGGTCGCCTTTTTTTGTACGACATTTTAAGCCATCGATAAGTAGAATGCAATGCAGCTTTTTTAATTGAAGTAGTTCAAAGGATGTACCAACTATTGAATACGATATTTGTATTAAACATGTTCGTAATGTGATGCAAATGAAATGCTCCTCAACAAATTTACACTTGGAAAATAGAATAAAAAGCGTCATACCTGTATTTACACAGTCCTATAATAGTTATATTTTAAGAAATAAATTATTAGACTTGTTTAAACATAACGGATGAATACACCATAATGACAATTCCAACGATACAACGATACAAAGATACAACGATTTTAGTAACGTCAGGTCAAATCTAGTATGGTTGAAAAATTCTATTGTATCAAACTCGTATTTCTTGTCCGGAAACACGTTGGATACACTGTGTACAGTTGAGGTTTTATTTCTGCTTAGACTATGGCGCTGGTAACCAGAAATCGTGCGGTGCTTTTGTCAACACGTCTCTTGGCGTTTTCAATATCGGATGTGACGGTTTTTTCACAATCGATTAGCATAACATCGACATTGATTAAATTGTAATGGGACTCCTCTATGCACGGATGCTTCTCCCGCTTGGCACATCTAAAACCAATTCCCTGCCTTCACCAAACATTATTTCTTCTCGTTCTCGCGCTCAATCAGTTGCCTGCGTTTGTCTAAGAGATCTACATGCAGATACGGTACAGCAATAAGCCGAAATGTTATATTCATGAAGTCGAATGAATATTTCAGCCGGACGAAGCGGTTATTTGAAACAAATATATTGTACGTGCGTATTTGTGTCAATGATAAACCCACACATTTAAATAAATAACGTTACAGTAATATCGAAACCGGTTTGTTTTATTCGTATGTTGGTTTATCTATATATGATATTTAAATGAAATTGTCATATGCTTGAATGCTTCTTCATAAAAATAAAAAATATAAATATGATGAGTATTCGAAAGATTCCGACTAACTGTTAAAATGTTTTTCAAACTGCAGTCAAATTCAAATAATTTGATAAAATCGAACGTTATAACATATTTATAATGATCACTCAAACAACTTAAGATTTATAAATTTGTATTTCACAAACACACTCAATCAGTTGATGAAAATTTTATATTGAAAATTGATACTCGCCAAATATATACGAGCGTACATTGTAAGAAAACTATAATTGTTATTTTGACCAAATTTTGTAACCAGTCTTACAAATAGCATGACCATATAAGAGACATGTTCGTATTTGAAAAGCATTTTTTCGACTTTCGGAATTGTGTGGTACAAGATAAAGGTAAAACATATTACCTTCAGCCTGCCAATCACAAAGTTTTCAATTTAAAACGGATTCAGTTTTTGGATGGCTCTTTACGCGCTAGACAGAGGACCTGACATCGATCGATATATTCTAAAGCGAACCTCTTGAAAGTCGTCTCGTTCAGGGCGTAGCGTCTGCGTTTCTCCCATGCTAAAATGACTATTAAGGCAATTCAATTTCGGCGGTCAACATAAAAAGAGTTACATATTTGAAACCGAAAATATTGGAAATCCGTACCCAATATTCGCTGACAAACATAAGTAATGGATAAATAATTTCTTCTTACAAAAAATTACTTTTATTACATTATTTTAAAAGTCGTTATCTTTTTATTCTACAAAATACGAAACATTATTCTAATATATATTTCGGTTGCCTGCCCCCAGGCTAACCTTATTAGTATCAAATATTCATTGCCAAACATATGCAATGGATAAATAATATTTTCTTTTCGAAATAAATAAATGTCATTACGTTATTTTAAAATGGCTTTTATTTTTTTTTTGGTTATACGACTTAGCTCTATGTGATTACGCCCCAAGATGTCGTTATTTATTTTGACTGACAGCATGCACATTCCCATATTTTCTTTTACCTTTTTTCCCATTAACTATTATTGTACTGGGGCTATAAGATGAGTCGGGCACAAAAACAATAGCTAAAAGAAACTTCTCTCTTTTGATGAGCCTTTTACCTTTAATGAGTTTGTGACCAAATTGAATTTCTCTCACGTTTTATCCGTTTTGAAGAGTAGACAGGAACAAAACCACCGTACAAGATGCGCTGCTAACTAAGGCGAATCATATAGGACAGCAACGACCGAGCCATAAACGAAAACCTTCGCATTTTTCTGCACCGCTTGCACAAAGTTTTGATCCCAGAGTTAGGCAGAGAGCACAAGGAGCACTAATCACATTTAATAGCTGACTACTTGATGAATGAAAGCTCGCTCGATTGTGCAGATTCCCCCCTCACTCGCGCTCTCTCACTCTCATTGTGTCGGGTGGCAAAATATTCTCTTTCTCTCTGGAATCTCGTATGGGTTGGGGGGGGGCCCAGGACCCAAAGACACTGGGGTTTCGCCAACGCCGCCGCCACCATCGCCACCACCGCCAGCAACAACAAAACGAGAACCATTTGATTTCTTTCCTGCTTCCGTCACCTTCCCCCGCACTCCTGGTACACCCGTCTATGTATGAATGTGCACCTTTCCATTTCCCAAGTGCATTTTGTCATTGTCTAAAATTTGTTCTCCGACGTGCGTCTAGAGAGAGAGAGCGAGAGAAAGCGGCATGACTCGTACACCGACGAGAGGGAGAAAAAAAATAACTCTGGTTATGTGTGTGTCATATTCGTATCATTCTTTTTCGTTAGACGTCGTCGTCGTCGTCTGGCGCAACATACATATATATATATATATAGTGTACTGTACACACACATTCACATATGCCGACTGCAGCTTGTTAAACTCTGCCCTTTTTATTCACGTGTGTTGTTGGCGCGTAATGAGCTCCACTTGTTCTCGACGAGTAATGTGCTTTGGCGCAACGCGGCGCGGTGCAAATGTGCGTTTGGGGCATCCCCTCCAATCCCCCCAGTTCCAAATCCCCCTGCCTGGGCCCAATGAGCCCGACGCGAGATGTGTTGGTCCTCCGAGCGCCGTTCGCACCTACCAGCAATTTTTGAAATTGCCGTCTAAGTATGCGGGACACGCAGTCCAACTCATAAAATCTGCATGTTCCTTGTATCGGCTCATGCAAATGAGATTCGAAGTTTGACACTTTTTTTTCTGACACTTGCAAATAACGAAAGTCAAATCACATTGACACTGCTTAAGATTTTAGTTGTCACATTTATCGAGCTCGCATCAACGACAAATAGAATGATAAAAATCCTCTTCCATTATTGCATTTTTTCGAAATGACATCAAAGGTCTATCGCAATATTGATTTACGTCATTGAAGCAAAAGAACGCATTTGATAACGTAGAAGTAAAATTAAAACGATCAATAGGCGGGTCTTAGTTGCATGACGAATTCTTCTTTATAGCAACCTAAATATGGAATTAGGTTATCGCAGTTTTTTTTAAGTTACACCTTTTTTTAATACGTTATGGTATCAATGAACATTTGCATAAAGTTCGATAAACTGACATTTTGATTTTACAAAGAGCTCTTGTGAAATCGCTACGCCTCATCGATTTGACGGTTTCACCGTTCAAAAGTGTGTGAATAGTTCCATTGATGGCAATTGATGATCTGTTGAATGCAGTGGATGACACTGCTTGTCAAATCGTTTCAGATTTTATCGACGCTTCGACACTTCAGTGAATGAGCGTTGAAAAATGCATTTTTGCTGACGACATTTTAAATCGATGGCTGAATACATGTATCCCGAGCGAATAATTTGTAGCTAACGGGATCGAATAAAAATTAAATTTGACAGGAAGCTATCAACTCAAAATAACATGGTATCCGGTGCATATATTTGTAAAAAAAATTGTAGGAATATGAATTTTGTTAATATGACTTGCTGTACATTCAGACAATCATGATCGCATCACATACGATTCGGTGGCTTGATGTCATGAATCGATATTCTAAATGAAATTGTAAATTGTGTTATGAGCTCAAAGTTTAAATTCCGAAAATTAATTAATAAATATTTCCTCGGTGAGTGCTGCTCGTATTGTAGGTCAAGTATGGAGTGGAGGGTGCAGGTGCAAGATCTGTCACCTGATGGATGCGGCGGATGAACCGGAAAACTTGGTATGCCTTCGCCGTACATTTCTGGCTCGTGTACGTGCCTACGATGACGGCACTACTGCGCCGGATATTGAATCATACGGGGGACAAAATAAAATGATAAAGAGGCAGGACACGAATTGCCGCTCCAGACTAAGCCAGTTCTCGAAGCCGTTACGGCATGAGTGGGCATTGAAGCATATTGCTGACCTCCAGCTTTTAGTTTCGATGAAAACATCAATTTACCTACGCTTTTATGTGGCGATGAACGCGCGCAGGAAGAGAAAAAAATTGCATCTGCTCTTCTATACAGGCTATACAACAACATAACATCTTTCGACGGCAACCCGCTCACCAATTGTGACGTTCATTTTACATTCTTGCCAGCGTTTTTCTGGTGGCCTCGGTCTTGTAGCGTTCGGCACCACTCCTCCTGCCGACTGCCGGCGCGAGGCTTGAATAACATATTGAATTGTGGGGCTTATTTGCTATCCCGTACGTGTCGAGAATAGAATCGCTCCGTGTGCGGCGCTGCCTATAAGCGCAGCTGGCGTTATCCCCGGACTGGAGAACTTTTGTTGCGAGAAACGCGACCGGAACGGTGATTCTTGTGGCTTCACATTCCATGGGCGGACTTCGTGTTCCAGAAATAATCGCGTTTTCTCTCTCTCTCTAGTGATCGAGCAAAATATGTTCAATTTTGCATTAGTCTCTTGCTTTTATGCCTGTCCATCACGTATTGTTGGCTGTTGAGCCACTGAATATAAAAGTACAGTACCTTTTTTCGATAATGAATTTCCAACTTCCTTTACAACTAGTATTTGCTTCATCTTTTAATTTGATCAGCAGTAAAACAATTGAAACTTGGCCATCACTTCAGACGGTTTTGCTAAAACACACAAAGTTTTGAGGCGCCACATTTGATGCCACATGTGGTCATAGGATCACGTACGTACAAGGTTGAAAAGACCAAGTGTAAAGAACCCATAATGGGTGCCTAAAGATAAGCCTGAAATCAATGTAATGTACATGTTGTATTGTATGTGTTTATACAATATTTTTAAACCATTTCGTTTGACAGAATTGGCGTTTGCATTAAATGCATTTCAAGTCGAAGTTCGCTTGGCGGCAAATTCTCGCCATTTCGTAGTCGTTCATCGTCCCTATGCATCCGAAGAGTTTCATTTCGGTATTTAAACAAATAAAGTGACGTGATTCAGTAACTATGCAATACAATGTAAGTCGTGTGCCACTTGATGGCGAAAAGAGCACCCGAATGTTTGTATCCTCAAGTTTAAATAATTCGGTGCGGTGAGCGTGGCGTCATCCAGTGACATCATTGTTATCTTTTAAATTTGTCGTCAATTGAAACCACTACTGCCATTTGGCAAAAATATATTTAAGATAAATGTTTATAACAATATTCTTATTTTCCCAAATGTCATAGTATTCCAAATATTTATCATATTGATGATGATATTTATCACATTCATCGATGTGATAAATATTTCTGACGAGCAACGGCCGGCTGCAAACGACCCACCAGTTTACTGTGCGTTGGACAGGTATCTTTTTAATCCGGCGAAAAAGGCAAAAAGCAGTGACTAAAATTAAGCATTCGGTAGCATTTAAGTTGTGTATAAGTAGCATTTAAGTGACCAAATTACAAATACACTTTATAAAACCAGTTTATTTCTCTACATTCTCAAATATTATGTTTTTTTACAACACTAGCGCATCGTAACTTTCACGTGGTTTAATTAAATTAACTAAAAACGTTGCGCCGCCTTTATAACCAACTCTACAGAAAGCTCCCCCAGGCTGAGCTTCGTGTAAGGCACCTGACCATTCCAA